>SNQJ01S0011617.1:97714-114538 GCA_010110895.2 Picea sitchensis
GCTAGATATGCTCCTCTAGTTCTTCCTGTTCATCTTCATGATCTCCCTGAGAACTATATGAAGAGCCTCCCAAAATTTACAGGGGAGGGTGATTTGACTGCACAAGAACATATCAACTTTTTTGATCAATTTGCAGATATACTTGGAATAGAACATGAATATGTTTATTCCAGATTACTTGTTCAAACTTTTGAGGGACAGGTGAGAACTTGGTTTCGATCCTTACCAGCTAGATATTTAAGATCCTATGAAGAGCTTGAGAGTGTGTTTATCAGACAATGGGGTGAGAGGAAGGATCACCTCTACTACCTAATGAAATTCGGAGCCCTAAAAAAGAAAAACTTAGAGTCAGTGCTGGAATTCACACAAAGTTTTAATAAATTATATAATAAAATTCCAGCTGAAGTCAAACCTTCACAACCTTTAGCCAAAGTAACTTATGCTGGTGATTTTGATATTGAATTTTCTTTACTATTGAGGGAGAGAATATCATTAGATCTTTCTAAAATGCAATATGATGCAGTTGAAATCGAATCCAATATGATGGCATCAGGGAAGCTTAAAGCAAAGACCGAAAATGTAAATAAAGAAAATAAAAAATTTAAAGATCAAGGTGGACCTTCAGGGTCAGGAAAATCTTTTGGAGATAGAATAGATGAGATGGCTAGGGTCATTCAACAACTCTCAAACAAAATTTCGAAAATGGAGTTAGAAAAACCTAGAAGAGATAATTTTCCCAGAAAAGACTTCCGAAAAAATCCTAAACCTCAAGGACCACATAAAACGATAAAAAATGAAGATCAAAAAATTCAAGCACCTTTTAAAAGTGAAGATTATATTGGAGAAGAAGATTTTGGCAATTTTGAAGAATTGGATGAAGATATTAGTAATCTTGGTGATGATAATAGGTATCCTTATTTATCTAGACAAGATTATGAAGAATCCTTGATTAAAGAAAGTAAATCAGAAGATAAAGTTAGCAATAATGCCACTGATGATCATACATATCGAAGTATTGCAGATGATATTATCTCAGTGCCTTCATTGGGTAATGGGGTCAAGGGTTTATCTCTGATAAACTGATGAAGGAGTAAGAAAAGAGAATACATAAAGTCTTTGAAAACCTTTTCAAAACTTCTCACTTATTTGAAATTCAGTTATAGTCTTCTTCAAAATTCTCCTTCTCATTCTAAAATTGAGATAGTATTGAGATGATTAGAACAATCTTTAGAAGCTCAACAGATTATTGAACATTTCAGCTCACATCAATTGAAATAAATTTATAATTTTAAAACTGGGAAGCTCTATTTTGACTTAAGATGAATATCCGGTTTTTTGAAAAATTGATAACTAGAATAAAGTTATAGATAAGTATGACAACCTTATAGATACCTCAGATATTTCTTCACTGCCAGCAGGCCTGTTCAGTACCCCGGTGAAGTTATCTGTCCCTTTTTACTGAATTTCCTTTCACCACTTCGAGTGCTAATTTTATGTTTAGACATTGCTTCACTGCCAGTAGGCCTGTTCAGTACCCCTGTGAAGTTATCTATTTTTTATTTTTTAGACGAGGGCAATCATTTAAATGAATTTCCTTTCATCGTCTGTAGGACTAGATGGGGGCAATCAATTATGAATTTCCTTTCACCATCTTCTTTCTTTTCTTCGAGTTCTTCTTTTGATTTCAGCTGATACCTGGTAATGTTGACTTCACCTAATAACTCAGAAAAACCATCTGTCCCGATATTTACTGAATCTTTTTTGATAAGATTGAAGATCCTTTGACAATCTTCATTGATTCCTCTTGTAATTTTTTTATATTCTGCCAATTTTGTTTCCCAAACTTTTATCATTATATCTCCTTTTAACTTCTCCGAAATGGATAATTTCTGTGTTTTTTCAGTTTCTTCTTTTTGTAAAGAAGTTATTACCTTTTGAAAAGAATTCCTTGTTGCTTTAGCTTCTCTTTCTTTCTGAACTACCTTTTCCATAGACCTATTAGATTCTTGAAAATAATTTTGGATCATTTCTAGATTGCAAAATATTTTCTGTTGTTCTTCTTCTATGTTTGCATATATCTACGATTCTTGAGTCTTGAAATGTTCCATTTCAATTACTTGATTAGTAATTGAAATAATCTTATCTTGCAGAGATTTATTTTCATCGCCTAGCTTTTGAACCTGTTCTTGGGTAACTTGTATCATGTGTTTTGCTCCATCCAAGTTTTCATTCAACTTTTGGATTTCTTGGATATCTTTGAGTCTAGCTTTTTCTAGACCCTTTTGTATTCCCCAGCCAATAATTCTTTCATTTTCCTTTAATCTGTCCTGCAACTGCATTATTTCCCGATCCTTTTTCTCTAGCATAGTGATTAGATTTGCTACAGAATACATGTTAGTTGATGCTATAGCACCCATGGTTCTTGCTAACTCTGTAGTGAATTCTCCTTCATTGAGTTTCTTTCCATCAATGATAATTTTATGTTTTTTTATTGTTCTTTCTCCTACAGGATGAATTTCCTGTGTCAAGACAACTCTTCGTTTTTTATTGAAAAAATAATCAGATGAAGGGATTTCATCTCTGGTGATTGGCTCTAAGTCACTTACATATAGAAATCCTTCATGAGGGGTTCCGAAAGTAGACTGTAGTGGGGTCAATGCTGTAATAGGGCTGCCAAGTTTCTTTGAAGTTGTTCCTCCAACATTTTCTGGAAAATCATCGAGAACTATTGGACTGGTTTCTATTCCTTTTCCCTTTTCTGTCTTCGGTTCTTTGGTCTAAGAAACCTCTGTATTTTGAGGAGATATTTCAAGATCTTTAAACTTATCTTTGTCACTTGAATTATCCTAAATAATGGTTTCAAACCACAGAGGAATTGTTTCTTTCTCAGGTGATGAAGTTGACATTTCACCTTGTAAAATCTTTGGCAGGCAACGTCGTCTATTTCTTTGAAAAGATGCAAACCCCACCTCTACATCAAGTGACAAGGCTTGCACTCTACTCTGTACTTCCTCATAAGATTTAACATTCTTGAAAACATCATCATAAACTGAAAATTCATGTTCATATGCTTTTAAATTACACTGTGTAAAATGCCGACTGATTATTTGGTATGGGTCATGTTTCCTGTGCTCTATATTTTCTAATTTCAATTCATCCATCGACTCGGCTTCTGCCTTAGAAAGGCCTATGTTTAATAAAATTAATTTTCCTATATAAACAGGAAAGATGGCCATGCTTTTTTCTGCTGATCTTTTAATTCTAACCCAATACCACCATTTATTAGCTGATAAGCCACTTCTCTACATATCAACCTGTCTGGTAAAATTTTTGGCAGTGCATGAGGTGGAAGAGAACAGCCATAAACCCTCACATAGGAAAAATTTTCCTCGATGAACCAGTCAGCAACTGACTTGAGGTTTTCTATGATGGTATTAGAAATGCGAGGAGGTTCGCATCCAAAGAATATTTTGTGCAGAGGGATAATTACATAATGACAAACCTCATAAAAAGCATTTTTTGCATTTTCTTCCTAGAGAGCTGAATGGTACTTATGAACAGGCTCTGGGCAAGAAACATTCCAACTCCAATTCGTTAATGGGAAAGGAGTCATAAAACAAATGGCATCCATGAGATAAGCTGACAATTAAAAGGACACTGGTTGTCCTTTTGACCTAGCTGCTTTGTAATTCATGACCTCTGATGTAAGGTTATCTGACAAAACTTTGTGCCAATTAAAACTGCGTCCCTCTGAAACTTCCTCTAAGAAAGGTGTCCAATCTACATGAAAATGACAAGGATCCTTTCTACCAAAAAGTCTACACAACATCATTGCTACATAAACCATATATTCGTTTAAGGCAGCTGTGGCATAAATTCCATGCAAATCAGCCCTAAACTTGTTTTCATCTCTAGCCCATCCTCTAATCATGTCAGGGTATGTTTGGCCAGCTTCAATGCATTCTTTTCTTTGGAACTCAGCTACAAACTCAGAATTAAAATTATGTCTATAATTGGGCGAGAGATTATACATTACTTGAATATGTTCAGGCCTAAATGAGCCGATGACAGCTCCTTGCTCGTTCAGAATACTTCTAGTTGGGACATCTACTTTATCCAGAGCCCAGGCGATCATATCGGTATATGACACGAGTTTCGGACGTGCAGCCACCTTATGAAGCTCAGTCTCGGCAATATCTCGGAGGTGATTATCCGAATCAGTGGCCGCATATTTAAGCTCATCCTCTATTTTTTTGGAAATTCCATTCCATGTTTTGATAAAGTGTACCCTAGATGCAGTAGTATCGGAAATAATATCACCTTCTGGTTGCTCTTCATTTTTCTTCGAAGCCTTTTTGGGTGCCATAGGTCTGTGTTTACTTGAAAACCTGTAACAGAGAGGGATTTAGCTTTGAAATGATTATACAACCATTTCAAAAGTTTACTTCGAATTTATCATAAAAGCATTGAGTTTTGTACCTCTGTTAGGAAATTAAGACTCTTAAATGCAAAATATATTTCTAAAGATATGCATTTAATGTTTGTACTTATTCTTTCTCAGTGTTTTCAAATATAATCGAAATTTACTAAATCGGAGAATGATTCTTTAAAGAAATTTGAAGAAAATTTAACTTTAAGCCTTGTTTAGAAATATGATTAATTAGCATTCACCTTGAATTAAATCTGAAAACCTTCTTTTCACAGTTTCGACACTTTTGATGTTTACAAAAAATGTCATCAGAGAACCCCGATGGCTGAAATCGCAATGTATTATTTAAATTAAAACGTTTTTAGTATCTTGATTAATCAAGATTTGATCTTTTCAGGATTTCGTTAATCGGAAGATCGGGGATCGGGATTTCAGGAAATCGGGAAATTTGATAACATAAAACATGCTTCTCAGCAAACCACGAATCCTGATATCGTGATGTAATTAATTAGCACTTAATCATTCTTAGTGGTAATTAAATCAATTCAAAATTTTAATTAAGGATTAACTGTATCGGGAAATCAGGAGACTCGATGACAAGATTATTTGATTTCACAAAACTATGAATCCCGATTTCACGATGTGATTAATTAAAGTTTAAACCCTTATTAATTCTAAATTAATTAAATTACGTTTTAATTGAGTTTTTTAAATATCGGGAAATCGGGAATCGGGATTTCGCAATTCAATTTGCATTAAACATTTGTTCATGCAAAACTCGGAATCCCGATATTTCGATTTAAATTAAAATTCCTTAAAATTTAAATTACTGCACGTTTAAAAGATCATTTGAAAAAGTGTTGGAAACCTTATGTTCATTTAGATTTTTATCATTTTTTTTTCAAAAATAAACCATAAAAGGCATCGCGAATTCATTGGTGATGAAATTTTAAATTTAGGAAATTTGAAAAATACAAAGACTCAAAAATACAAAACTTTTATCTTTAAGAATAAAAAATTCAAGGTCTATTTCAACACGACTAATACCCCATACACCTCCTACATCCCAAATTCTGGAATCTTTACCTATTCCACCCACAGGAACTGAAACACAAGAACCAGATGCCCAGTATGTTGCGACATCATCTGTCTCAAACCCAGTAGCTGAAACACAAGAACCAACTATTCATTCAGTAGTTGAAACACAAGAACCAACTACTCATAATTGATTGTCCCCATCTAGTCCTAGAATAGAGTTATAGATAAGTATGACAACCTTACAGATACCTCATATATTGCTTCACTGCCAGCAGGCCTGTTCAATACCCCGGTGAAGTTATCTGTCCCTTTTTACTGAATTTCCTTTCACCGCTTCGAGTGCTAATTTTATGTTTAGACATAGCTTCACTGCCAGAAGGCCTGTTCAGTACCCCGATGAAGTTATCTATTTTTTATTTTTTAGACGTGGTCAATCATTTAAATGAATTTCCTTTCATCGTCTGTAGGACTAGATGGGGGAAATCAATTATGAATTTCCTGAAAACCCTTGACCCGATTACCCAATGAAGGCACTGATATAATATCATCTGCAATGCTTTGATATGTATGATCATGAGTGGCATTATTGCTAACTTTATCTTCTGATTTACTTTCTTTAATCAAGGATTCTTCATAATCGTGTCTAGATAAATAAGGATACCTATTATCATCACCAAGATTACTAATATCTTCATCAAATTCTTCAAAATCACTAAAATCTTCTTCTCCAATATAATCTTCACTTTTAAAAGGTGCTTGAATTTTTTGATCTTCATTTTTTATCGTTTTATGTGGTCCTTGAGGTTCAGGATTTTTTTGGAAGTCTTTTCTAGGAAAATTATCTCTTCTAGGTTTTTCTAACTCCATTTTCAAAATTTTGTTTGAGAGTTGTTGAATGAACCTAGCCATCTCATCTATTCTATCTCCAGAAGATTTTCCTGACCCTGAAGGTCCACCTTGATCTTTAAATTTTTTATTTTCTTTGTTTACATTTTCAGTCTTTGCTTTAAGCTTCCCTGATGCCATCATATTGGATTCGATTTCAACTACATCATCTTGCATTTTAGAAAGATCTAATGATCTTCTCTCCCTCAATAGTAAAGAAAAGTCAGGATCAAAAGCACCAACATAAGTTACTTTGGCTGAAGGTTGTGAAGGTTTGACTTCAGCTGGAATTTTATTGTATAATTTATTAAACTTTTGTGTGAATTCTAGCACTGACTCTGAGTTTTTCTTTTTTAGGGATCTGAATTCCGTTAGGTAGTAGAGGTGATCCTTCCTCTCACCCCATTTTCTAATAAACACACTCTCAAGTTCTTCATAGGATCTTAAAGATCCATCTGGTAAGGATCGAAACTAAGTTCTCAGTTGTCCCTCAAAAGTTTGAAAAAGTAATCTAGAATAAACATCTTCATGTTCTATTCCAAGTATATCTGGAAATTGATCAAAAACGTTGATATGTTCTTGTGCAGTCAAATCACCCTCCCCTGTAAATTTTGAGAGGCTCTTCATATAGTTCTCATGGAGATCGTGAAGAGAAACAGGAAGAACTAGGGGAGCATATCTAGCAGCCACTTTAGCAAAAATCTCGGGAAGTGGTACTTGACCACCTCCAGGAGCACCACCTCCAGCTCCAGTACCTCCTTGTTCCGCCATGGTTAGATTTGGGACTGAAGTTGGGACAGTGTGTGGAGAAGATTCTTGAAAAACTGGAGACGAAACTTCGGGAAAAGAAAAAGAATCAAAAGAAGGGGGAAGCGAAAGTGATCATTCAAAAGTTTCATATGAATTTGATTGTGTAAATTTAGGCTGATCTGTAGAATAAGTTGATAAAAGGATTTGTTTAATTGATTTTCTTGATTTTAATATTTTTTCTGGATTAGAGACTGGCAAGGTCTGTTTGTTATCTGGGTTTTTCTGGTGTTCTTACGGCTACTAGCCAGTTTATTTAATGTGGAGTCACCAAGTGAAATATAATTTTAGCCTTAGAAAGTTTTTTGTTCTTGTTCACTATCAACAACAGAAAGTGTCAATGTCGTTCTTCCCAGGGAAATAATTTGTTTCTTCATTTCCCCGGCAATGGCGCCAAAAAGATGTTGTTCCTGAGTTTATGTTTTAAGGTTATAAAACATACCGTCAAGGCATCCGAAAAAGATTTTTATAAGAAGACTTTAAAATAAAGAAACAAAGAAAGACTAGATCAGATTCAGTTTCTCAACTGTCTCTGTCTTGCTTCCCATTGCTCTTGGATGCTAATGTCACGTTCAATAGCAGCCCGTGATCTTTCTAACTCAACCCTATTGGTTGTTGTTTGTAGAATAGTGTTAAATAAGTTTAAGGCAATGCTGGTTTGATCCTGAAGACCAGGTTCTACATTTGGTTGTCTACCACTAGGGATTGTCATGGGTGATAGGGTTTTAAAGGTTTTGTAAATGGGTTTTTATCGATTGGTTACTTCAGATTTTCAGAGATGATATTAATGAAACAACTTTAAAATCTAAAACAGTAATGTAAAAACACAATCAAATCCGTTTCCTGGTTTTGTAACAATTTTGAAATTGTAAATGATGGAACATAGAACAGAGAAATATAAGGATTTTGTCTAGAAAGAATCTTATATTTTGATTAACAACGATGAAAGAAAAACAAGATTCCTAACAGAATTAAATATTAAGGAACATAAGGTTTACATGTCTTAAAATCACTAAAGTAATTTCAGAGGAAAGACTGTAAAACATTCAACATCCAAACCAATCTAAAACAATAAACAACAATATATATAACTTCAAATTGATTTACTTGTTAGAAACACACATTAAGAGGAAGATTTAACAAACCATGATAAACAAGGAAAGAAACATAGTCACAAAATTGCAGGATCCAGAATCTTGTTTGCGGTTTATATTCCGATGAACTTCAAAGCTGATATTACAAAAATTGGCCTTCTCCAAAATTTCTGAAGCCGAGTTCCTGGTTTAGCATATTGAAGAGTCTTTGTTTAAGGGCCCTGAAGCTCCAGGCAAGCTGCTTTTTCCATCTCAGCATGTGGAAGAGATAATTGTTAGACTAGATTCATGCACAACACATTATTATCTTGTTGAGGGCCTAAGTGAAAAGAATGAGAATTCTGCACTACTTCATTACATTCAACTCAAACAAGATGACTCCAAGAGAAATGTTCAACTAGAGATTTTTGTTCTCAGTGCCAAGCAAGCAGCCTTTAATCAGTTATGATATATCGCGGAGCTTGGTTATATTGTTCAACTGAGGAAACAAAATGATTCTAGGATTCGAGGAGCAGAATTCATTATTCAATCCACTATCAAGGACCCTGCACAGCTTAATCTGAGAGTGGAGGCATTTCTTAAAATGTTTGAGAGTAAACTACATGCTATGTCAGATGATGAGTTTAAGACAAATGTGGATGCTTTGATTGATAATAAGCTTGAGAAACACAAAAAATTGCAAGAACAATCAAGATTTTATTGGAGTGAAATTGAGCTTGGAACTCTTAAGTTTGACAAGAAAGAAATTGAGGTTGCTGAATTAAGGAAATTGACTAAGCAAGACTTGATTTACTTTTTTGATAATTACATAAAACATGGCTATCCCGGAAGAAGAAAACTGGCTATGAAAGTATATGGAAGTTCTCATAGTGGAGCATACAAATAGACCAAGTCTATTGACATATCCCCCAACTAAAACGTTTGTAATGGGAAAATTGTTACTGTAGATACTTCAGATAGAGAGCTATTAAAGGATGATGCAGTTAAACTTGCTTCTTCAGATCAATCATCTGATATGAACAAATTCTTGTGGTCTGGATATTCCTAATGTTGATCTTGTTATTCATTACGAACTACCCACAACTACAGATATTTTTGCGCATGGATGCAAATTAAACTGTATACACTGCTATAGATAGTTTGCTAGAAATTAGGATTTATTTGTGCTTTTAAATTAGTTCAGTTTACTGTTAGTTAAAGACAGTTGAAGTTAGTTAAGTGTCAGTTATGATATGATGCAGATTCAACCTCCTTGAGAGAGGGAATTTATATAGAGATGCATTCATTGTAAGAAGGTGGGGGGGCCTGGGGGAAAACCTCTTTGGCAGAGAGCTCCTTTTTGGAACGCAGAGTTATTTTGAGAGCCCAGAATGGAATTATATAGATCGACATGTTTACTTGACATTATGAGATTCATCACGGTCATTTCTTTCACTATGTTTTCTTTTTTGTCATATTATCTATCTGTTCTTTTATCGACTGAGTTAAAATCTGTCTGGAATTCATTTTACATGCTCCTTTCACACAGTTGATAAGAGTTCTGTTTTCAATGATGACTGGTCAGAATTCACTTCAGATAAGTGCTCTATATTTAGCCATCAGCCTTCAGTTTTTTCTTCCAAAGTCGTAGTGGAAATTCATCCTTGATAGATGCTTTCACTGTGATGACCTCTTCCTTTCCTTTTTTTGCTATTATATCATGATTATTTATTGTTGAAAGATAGACTTACTTTGCCTCATTTTCTTCAAGTAACCCGATCACCGCTATGATCTCCTTTCCGTGGTTTTCACTTGACTCCATGCCCAATGTACTGTTTCCCTGGATCAACCCCCAACCTTATTAAAAATATTTTCTAATAAGAAATCTAGCCTTCTTATTGTGATTATTGAATATTCCTGAGTAGAGAGCCCTTGTCTATTGAGAGAAACTATCTCTAAGTGTATTAGGTCAGAGGTACACTCAAAATCAATTTTCAGGGTTTGGCTTGCTGCAACCCAAGTCAAGTTCTGAACAATAAATAACTTTTTTCTTTTTTAAAAATGTGCTAAGGCTTGGCTCTATTACAGCCTAGAGTCAACTCTTGCGACAACATTTTTTGGTGCCGTTGTCGGGGAAGGAGGATGAAGTTATCTTCCCTGGGATACGAAAAAGTTTCGATATATTTCCTGATGGTGAACATGGGATAGACGTTCGATTGGCTGTGATTGTTCACCTGGCGACTCCTTGGTTCGTAGACTCTACATGTTTTTGTTGGTGACTCTTCTGATCTCAAATGTCGAATTCCTCCACTGCTCGGATCGCTGCAAGGTGCTACGTGATGAGGTTCAGAATTTTTGCAGGTCATTTTATTGATGCAGGCACCTGGTCTATTATTCTTGTCACTTTACGGGAAAGTACCATCCCTAGATGGAGCCTATGTTGTAATAGATTTTGAAAAAATTTTGATATTACTTAGGCACTTTCGGCCAGACTATCTGCAGGAGTATCGACTAGAAATGCTATTTTCAGGTTCATCTTCATACACACATCCATTCATTAAAAGTCCTATATCATTTCTGCTGAATAATTACTCCCCACAAGAGTTGAAAAAAACATCAGCTATTGAGAAGAAAGCATGTGACTATATCGAAGGAAAATGGGTTCAGGACAGCAGGAGGCCAATATATTCTGGCAAGATGTGTAAGCATTGAAATGTGGGCATGTATGTTAACCCTACGCCATGATTTTCCTTATGAAAAATATCGGTGGCAACCTATTTACCGTAACATGCCTGACATTGAAGGGCAGTACTTCCTTACCATAAGGCAGGACCAAACACTTGTGTTTGTTGGGGTTTCATAAAAAAAGAAATAGTTCCAGTTTATTATGTGCCTCATTACAGTTGGAAAAGACAGTCCAAATGTTCCAGATGGTGGAAGGATCTAGGTTTGTCTCAAATGCAGTTCACTCGGCATTGACCTGTGGAATATTACACCATGGCCTCTTTAATTGTGATGAAACCAAACCATTCTACATTCTGATTACGATCATTGTGCATGTGTTCCAACTTGTGAGTGTTAGTGGAGATTATCAGGATACCCACGTAGACCTACATCCATTGGTGTTCTTAGAGGAGGTTCTCTTAAATTAGCGAGTGTTTCCTAAAATAGTGAGCATTTTCCTAGAAATGTCTCATAGCTTTTAACAACACGGTTCTCGTCGAACGAACGTGATTCTTGCCCTATAGGTTTACATTTTCATCCTGTAGGTGGTCGTGCCGTAGGTTTGGAAGATGCAAGCCATTCAGATTGGGTTTTATAAGATTGTATGAAATCGCTGCCTGTCTCGACGATATTGCTCATTCTTACGTTGAACGTACAGCTTCCTGATCGCTTCCCTTTGCAGAAAATTGGTATTCCATCCAGTGGCCTCCTTCATCGGTCGAATAAGAGGAGATTCAGAGAAGAAGGAAAGTCGGGGCTCTGCTACAAACATATCGTTATCATATAATTCTCCTGATTACAATGGAAATTTCTACTACCTTTGTCTCCTGATCTCCATCTGCTACAACTGTCCCTCGTGGATCTGAAATCATAGTAAAGAAATGCAGTACCTCCAGCGTCTATTCAACGAACGAGTTTGTGCTTAACCCTGTCATGACTTCGCCACTGATTTCTACATTAAGACTTAGTCCTAAAATAACTCTATAGTGATTGAAGAAACAAATAAAAAATTGAAGAAACGACAAAAACATAACACCAACACGTGTCGCATGCACGAAACACCACGAAAAAACACCAATCACGCGATTTCAGAATTTTGATTATCGTTTTTCATACTACACCTTTTTCTCTGAAAGTCTGAAAGCCGAGTTCCTGGTTTAGCATATTGAAGAGTCTTTGTTTAAGGGCCCTGGAGCTCCAGGCAAGCCGCTTTTTCCATCTCAGCATGTGGAAGAGATAATTGTTAGACTAGATTCAGGCACAACTCATTATTATCCTGTTGAGGGCCTAAGTGAAAAGAATGAGAATTCTGCACTACTTCATTACATTCAACTCGAACAAGATGACTCCAAGAGAAATGTTCAACTAGAGATTTTTTTTATCAGTGCCAAGAAAGCAGCTTTTAATCAACTTAGATCTATTGAGCATCTTGGTTATATTGTTCAACTGAGGACACGAAATGATTATAGGATTCGAGGAGAAGAATTCATTATTCAATCCACTGTCAAGGACCCTTCACAGCTTGATCTGAGAGTGGAGGCATTTCTTAAAATGTTTGAGAGTAAACTACATGCTATGTCAGATGATGAGTTTAAGACAAATGTGGATTCTTTGATTGATAATAAGCTTGAGAAACACAAAAACTTGCAAGAAAAATCAAGCTTTTATTGGAGTGAAATTGAGCTTGGAACTCTTAAGTTTGACAGGAAAGAAATTGAGGTTGCTGAATTAAGGAAATTGACTAAGCAAGACTTGATTTACTTTTTTTGATAATTACATAAAACATGGATGTACCAAAAGAAGAAAACTGACTGTGAAAGTATATGGAAGTTCTCACAGTGGAGCATACAAACATACCAAGTCTATTGACATATCCTCCGACTAAAACGTTTGTAATGGGAAAACTGTTACGTCAGATACTTCAGATAGAGAGCTATTAAAGGATGACATAGTTAAACTTGCTTCTTCAGATCAATCATCTGATATGAACAACTGCTCGTGGTCTGGATATTCCTAATGTTGATCTGGTTATTCGTTATGAACTACCCACAACTACAGAGATTTTT
Organism: Picea sitchensis; assembly: GCA_010110895.2. Lineage (NCBI taxonomy): Eukaryota > Viridiplantae > Streptophyta > Pinopsida > Pinales > Pinaceae > Picea > Picea sitchensis. Next base: position 110,737 of record SNQJ01S0011617.1, read on the forward strand.
GCGCATGGATGAAAATTAAACTGTATACACTGCTATAGATAGTTTGCTAGAAATTAGGATTTATTTGTGCTTTTAAATTAGTTCAGTTTATTGTTAGTTAAAGACAGTTGAAGTTAGTTAATTGTCAGTTATGATATGATGCGGATTCAACCTCCTTGAGAGAGGGAATTTATATAGAGATGCATTCATTGTAAGAAGGTGGGGGGGCCTGGGGGAAAACCTCTTTGGTAGAGAGCTCCTTTTGGAACACATAGTTATTTTGAGAGCCCGGAATGGAATTATACAGAATGACATGTTTACTTGACATTATGAGATTCATCACAGTCATTTCTTTCACTATGTTTTCTTTTTTGTCATATTATCTATCTGTTCTTTTATTGACTGAGTTAAAATCTGTCTGGAATTCATTTTACATGCTCCTTTCACACAGTTGATAAGAGTTATATTTTCAATGATGACTGGTCAGAATTCACTCCAGATAAGTGCTCTGTATTTATCCATCATCCTTCAGTTTTTTCTTCCAAAGTCGTACTGGAAATTCATCCTTGATAGATGCTTTCACTGTGATGACCTTTTCCTTTCCTTTTTCTGCTATTATATCATGATTATTTATAGTTGAAAGATAGAATTACTTTTCCTCATTTTCTGTAAGTAATGCGATCACCGCTATGATCTCCTTTCTGTGGTTTTCACTTGACTCCATGCCCAATGTACTGTTTCCCAGGATCAACCCCCAACCTTATTAAAAATATTTTCTGATAAGAAATCTGGCCTTCTTATTGTGATTATTGAATATTCCTGAGTAAAGAGCCCTTGGCTGTTGAGAGAAACTATCTCTGAGTGTATTAGGTCAGAAGTACACTCAAAATCAATTTTCAGAGTTTGGCTTGCTGCAACCCAAGTCAATTTCTGAACAATAAATAACTTTTTTTTTTTTTTTTTAAATGTGCTAAGGCTTGGCTCTATTACAGCCTAGAGTCAACTCTTGCGACAACAAGTCGGATGGGTTGGGGGTTTAGGGAAGTGGTGGTAGTGGTTTTCCTTGTTGAGGCCCTTGTTTGTTTTCTTTGTAAAAATGGCAGAAAGAAAGGAATTTTCTTTCGTTTACATGGGGGTTTTTCCTCGATGATGGGACAGGGAGAATTGTCTGGCTCAGAATCATCGCTAAGAATATGAAGGGCAGGAGTGGATGATTCTGTTAAAATGTGGGGCTGGCTTGGTATGGTAGGGGGGTTAATTGGATTGATTGGGTTTGTAGGCAGATTGTTAGGTCTTTCTGGAGAATCTGGAGGGTTTTGTGGTTGTTGTTCCTGAAGATTTTTGGGAATTTCAGTAGCTTCTTGGGGATCTATGGGTGGGTTGTATAGTGGAGGGTTTTGTTGGGAAAAACCCTTTTGGATAAGAATTTGAATGAGACGGTGATGGGTGAGTGAAAGGGTGGGATCTTTAGCCTTTTTACAGTAGTGCGACATATTTTTAAGACAACTGAGAAAATAATAAGGAATGTTCACCAATCTATCTTGTCGTAAATGAGACAATAAGAAAAAATCATGCTGGTAGACTACCTGGTATCGGCCTTTGTAGGTAAGGTAGTGTTTGATGAATTTTTCAACTTTCAGCCATGGAGGCGGCAACGAGCTGAGTCGGACACCCCAACCTTTAGGTTCGATTTGTTCCCTTGGCAAGAGGAAATCCTGTTGGGCATTCAAGATGATATGTTTGCGGTTGAACATGTGAATGTCATTGGTAGGGAGACCCAAAACCTGCACTATATCCTCTTCTGTAACTGAAATCCGAACCCCTTGAACAATGGAATGGTCTTCCTGGAGATTTAGAGCAAATTGGAGAACCTATTGTTGATCAAATCCATGGAGCCTCTGAAAATAACCAAGCCATCCTGCCTGCAGAAAAATTTGATAGGCTTCTGGATATAGTTCTAACAGGGTTGTCCTGGCGGGTTCGTACCATATAACAGAGCCTCCCATAGCTAACGGCTCAGTAAAATACACCGTCAAAGAGTCGAGTAACAGCTTCTGTGCAGAGTGACTTTTTCGGGTGAAGGCATGCAAATGGTGGTGAAACAAACGAAAGGATGGTAAAAAGGAATGACGGTGGTTGATACGTGTGAAATGATGGTATAAAAGTTTGATATTTCCTCCCCCCTTTGAGTGCGGATAATAATGATTTTACATGAGTGGTAATAATGAGTTGGAATCTTCTCATTAACTATAGCTTAATTGTATTTACATAAAATTTACATACCTCGCCTTTACCTTTTGATTCGTACTTCAAACAAAATATAGAGCCCGTGCATAATAGTTCTGTAGTGGTTATGGCGGAGACTTTTTAATTTGTTATATGAATTGTATCAAGGATTTGTTGACTGGAAGGACAAAATGTAGTATGAGAGGGAAAAAGCTTATTGACAGAAAATGCCGAAAAGTTGGTGTTTCAGCCGTAGGAAGAACAGATAAATGTTTGTTGTTGCAAAATACTGCTGAGGAAGTGGTGTTTCAGCCATAGAAAGAAGGGCGAAACAATTGTTGAATGGTGTTGTTTCGTCACTAGGAAAATGTGAAGAGTTTCTGAACATTAGTGTTTCGGCAATGGAAAATGTGAAGAATTGTGGAACCGTGGTGTTTTGGCAATGCGAAAATGGCGAAAGGTTGTTGACAGTGGTGTTTCAGCAATGGGAAAATGGCGAAGGGTTGCTGAACAGTGGTGTTTCAGCAATGGGGAAAATGGAAAAAAGTTGTTGGACAGTGGTGTTTCAGCAATGGGAAAATGGAAAAAGGTTGTTGACAGTGGTGTTTCAACAATGGAAAAATGGTGAAGGGTTGATGAACAATGGTGTTTCAATAATGGGGAAAATGGCGAAAAGTTGCTGGACAGCAGTGTTTCAGCAATGGGAAAATGGCGAAGGGTTGTTGAACAGTGGTGTTTCAGCAATGGGGGAGCTTTGCTCTTCTTGAAGTAAGATAATCCTTCCTTAGTAGACCTTTGATTTGATAGAGAATATGCAAAAATCAATTGTAACATGGTATTTCTTGACAGGGATTATTAGTAAACGAAATATAATCCAATACTAAAGAAATTAAATTAAAAATAATTAATTGCAATGAGGGGTAGGAGCCCCCTTTAAAAAGAGGTAATGAGAGTTTTCCACACATGTGGCCTTGAAATCTTCTTTGGAAATAGGGCATTGGTACAGATAGAGCTGATGACCATTTACAAGTAACAGTGTTTTAGAGTCATCGATTGTGAGGAGCCTTACTGTTCCATTGGGGAAAACAATGTCTACTTTGTAAGGTCCAAGCCATGTTGTACGTAGCTTCTCTTGAAATTCTTTGAACCGAGAGTCATACAGTAGGGCCCAATTACCTTTTTGGAACTACCTATGCTTTATAGTTTTGTCATGCCATTTTGATCTTTGCTGTTGAATCATAGTTGTCTGATGAATGGCATCTAGTCTTTTTTCATCCAATTCATTAAGCTGCTGCAACCTAGCTGTCTGTGCATCAGTCAAATCAAGTTTGACACCTAAAGCAGTCCTTAAGGTTTTTATTTCGAATTCCACAAGAAAGAAAACACTCTTTCCATAGAATAATTCATAGGGAGAGAATCCTGTAGTATTTCTCCAGGTAGTTTTGTAGGCCCATAATGCTTCAGGGAGTCTGTGAGACCAATCCTTTTTGTTTTCCTTCACTGTTTTTGTGAGAATGTCTTATATTACTTTATTTGTGCTTTCCACCTATCCATTGGCTTGGGGGTGGTATGTTGTAGTCATTCTATGTTGAATATG
>SNQJ01S0011617.1:122962-156767 GCA_010110895.2 Picea sitchensis
AAGTCTTTGTGTAAACAATGATGATGATCCTTCAGATGATGAAGACAATGACTCCTCTATTGAAGATAAACTAAATGAATTCATGTTTATGGCCAAAGAGGATTATGATAATAAAATCACAAGAAGTGATGCTAATGAAAAAGAATTTGTGGTTGAACTGGAAGGAGAACTGATCAGTGCACTAGAAGAGCTTGACAGACTTAGAATTAAGACGAGAAAGAAAAAACAATTGCTGATATAGTTCAAGAAAGGCAGTAAAGAACCTAACGAATTCTTTCCCCTGCTAAAAGTGGAATTGGAAGAGGCAAAGAAAATCAAAGACATTCTGAAACAACAATTATCATAAAAGAAGGCAAGATGTGAAGCTCTGGAGGAAGAAGTAGTGAAAAGTAGGAAAGAGTTGGAGAAGTTTCAAGCCTTGTATCATCAAAATCTGTCAAGTATCAAAGCCTCATAAGAATTGGCCACCATTCTGAATTAGCAAAGAAACCCAAAGTTGAAAAAAGGTCTGGGTTATGAAGAGGGATCAAGTAGTGATCAACCAAGCAACAAAGATCCCATCAAGTTTGTCAAATCTACCATATATGACAACAAAAAACCTACAGAAACAAAATAAGATAATCAGATGCCCTTGAGGAGTAACAAAAGAGGTACCAGAACTGAAACTATAGATAAAATAAATAATGTACTCTTTTTTCAAAGAAATCATCATCATGGAAGAAATCGACCATGTCAAAGAAGATAGCCATTTTCCAAGTACCAAGGTTTTTTCTATGGATATTGTTTTTGCTGTTGTAACTTTGTTCATAAAGATGTAAATTGTTCTTTAAATTTGAGATATGAGCAATCAATACATTAAAGGTATAGATATCTGCCACAACAAAGAATGAGACAGCTAAGTAACAAACCACCACAAACTTCAAATCACTTGATGGATCAGAAAAGGACACAGGTTAAGCATAACAATCGTTATGATCCCTTATTCAACAAACCAGAATGTTACATCTGTCATAATTATGGACATAAAGCTGTTGAATGTCGCTTAAAGAAATATGAACCATATTTGAATCTCTCTGCTAAAAATGTCAAGGGTTGGAAGAAGAAAGAAAGTGACAAGTGTGGATTAGTGTTGTCAACTCAAAGACAAAAGAACCCTTGGTATATAGACAATGGATGCTCCAAACATATGACGGGAGACAAAGGTAAGATTCTATCTCTAAGTGAAATAAAATCAGGAAACGTAACCTTTGTAAATGAAGCTCTAGGTAAAATAAAGGATAAAGGGATGGTGAGTTTAAGTAATGGAAAAGGAAAATCCCAAGATGTTCTGCTTGTAGATGGGCTGAAGCATAATGTGCTCACTGTAAGTCAAATGTGTGATAGAGGATGTGAAGTGGTGTTAACTTCCAAGGAATGCAAGATAAAGTCTGTAAACTTGGGACAAGTGATGGCTAAAGGCATAAGGACATAAAATAATGTATATGTGTTGAAAGAAGATAGAGAAGAGTTTCATCCAAGAAAACATGATGAGAGTTGGTTATGGCATAGGAGACTTGGACATCTAAACTTTGATCATTTAATCAAGCTCAAAAATATTGAGGCAGTAAAAGATCTTCCAAGAATATCAAAGCCACAATATTTTGTGTGTAAACCCTGCCATGTAGGAAAGCTAATGAGGACACAATTTAAATCCAAGAGCTCTACTTCAACAGAGAAACCACTCCAACTAGTTCATATGGATTTATGTGGACCATAAAGACATGAAGGCACAGGGAAAGAAAACTACTTCATGATGATCATTGATGATTACTCCAAACTTACTTGGGTTCCGCTTCTCAGGGAAAAATATGAAGCATTTGAGAAATTTAAAATATTTAAGGCTTTAACTGAGAATCAAACATGCAAGAGGTTAAAGGCAGTAAGATCAGACAGAGGAGGCGAATTTATGTCAAGTAAGTTCAAGGAATTCTGTGATAAACATGGGATCAAGAGAGAATATGCAATCCCAAGAATTCCATAAAAAAATGGAATTGAGAGGCAAAACAGAATAGTGCAACAAATGGCCAGGTCAATGATGAATGAGAAGAACATTGGTCAAACCCACTAGGTAGAAGCAATACACATAGCAGTCCATGTTCTTAACAAATTCCACCTCAGACCACACACTGACAAGACACCTTATGAACTGTGGTATGGGAGACCGGCTTCAATCAAACACTTTAAAGTATTTGGGAGTAAGTGTTACATAAAGAATAATGATGAGAACCTTGGAAAGTATGATGACAGAGATGATGAAGGCATATTTGTAGGGTATGCTACAAACAGAAAAGGATACAAATGCTATAATAAGAGGTTGCATAGATTGGTTGACTATATTGACATAAAATTTGATGAAGGAATCCCAGTAAGAGAGGTGAACAATATTGAATCAACAACAAAGGATATAAATGAAGTTGAAGATGAACAGGTCCAAGAATCAAAACAACAAGACTCTGAGCCAGATGAAGATGCAAATATTCAGACATACTCAAATCAATAGACATCATCAAATTCCTCCTCTAGAATCACTCAAAAGAATCATCCTGCAAGTCAGATAATTGGTGAAAAAGACAAAGGTGTACAAACCAGGAGAAACATAATAAAAAACACCGAACAATCACATATAGCCTTCATATCCATGTTGGAACCGAAGAATTTTAATGAAGCTAGCAAAGATAACCATTGGGTTAAAGCCATGAATGATGAACTTGATCAGAATGAGAAAAACAATACGTGGGAGATGGTTCCTAGACCTAAAGGTAAAAATATCATCAGTTCCAAATGGATCTTTAAGAACAAAATGAATGAGAAGGGACAAGTTGTCAGGAACAAAGCAAGATTGGTTTGTAAAGGCTATGCTCAAATAGAAGGACTAGATTTTGATGAAACATTTGCACCAGTAGAAAGACTTGAAGCGATTAGAATATTTCTTGCCTATGCTTGTCCTAAAAGGTTTAAATTTTATCAAATGGATGTCAAGTCAACATTTCTAAATGGATATTTAAAAGAAGAACTCTATATGGAACAACCCAAGGGTTTCGAACTATCAGATAATCCTGACCTTGCCTACAAGATGAAGAAAGATTTATATGGGTTGAAACACACCCCTCTTGCCTGGTATCACAGAATGGATACGTATCTACAAGACAAAGGATTCAAAAGAGGAATAGTTTGATGCAGGAGCAACTTAAGCGAGCTAGCGCAGAGACAACGGATAGCTAGAAAAGCACCCAACACAAATTTTGAAATCACCTTGAAGTTATTGTGCGGTCTTAAATGAATCCATTAAGAAGAAGCACACTTGTAAAATGTAACCGAACCTTGAGCGATTTGCTCTCGTCCTTAGTAGGTAGGAGGCATTTATGGTATTTAATGCAAGTAGGTAGAATTGAATGTGTAGATTAGACATTTTTAGAGCACAAGAGGGAAATGGGATATAGACACCCTCATTGTGAATTGTAACATTAGCATGATTATGAGCATAGAAGAGAAGCAGAGAGCTGTGTAGCAGACTCCATGTACAAAAGTTCTGAATTAATACAAGAAAGTTGTGATTCAGGCTCATGGTTTCCATATATTCTCTGTGTATGCATCTTTGAATGTTATGCTCATGAATGGTTTTACTCTTCCTATCATGCAATTGCTTTTATGCTATGTATGAATGATTTCTTGTTGAATGTTTGAAATTTGAGAGGAAAGGGAAAAGGAATGAGTTTCAACTGTTTCTCTATCTGAGCAAGAGTTCTTGCAAGGAGTGCAGTTGAATTGTTTGCAAGGAGTGCGTCGACAAGGTGTTCAGAGGTGTGTCTTTGAAAGCTCAGGAGATAAAGATTTTGTTCTCATTTCCAAAGAAGTCCAGTCTAGCACAGAATTCGTGCAAGGAGTGCGCAGGTTGAGTGAAGGCTCAGGGTTGCGAACCTAAGCGAAGTATTAAGAGACTACTACTGTACGTGTGTGAAGAGTCGAAGGATTTCAACACTTGGAAGTGTTTGAAAGTATGCCGCAAGGAGTGTGTGCAAGGGTATATCTAAAAGACACAGAGCCATGGAAAGCTCAGAAGGATTTAAACCTTTGAAGGATTTGAAGGAAGGCATGAGACAAGTACCTTAAGAGGTTGAAGGAAAGTGTAGCAATGAGGGGCTGCAAGAGGACAGATTCTCAGAGGAAGAACGGACGATCGGAATTCTCTGAGGAGAAACCGTGAAGTCCCGTGGGCTATTAGATATAATGGAGGAACAGGGGAGATACGACGAGTATTCCCAAAAGGTTCTAAGCTCAGGAGGAGTAGGACCATAGATCCAAGCCACAAGGGCCATTGGATTTACACGTGGATTTTTATATAGGGTTTTCATAGATTGAAATCCCGTAAACTTTGCAACAGGGATCGCAAAATCATGAACCGCGAAGTCCCAAAAAGCTAAAGGGTTTGTGTGGGCCACAAAGGAGTCAGCGAGTGGACAGGTATCACACTATTGACACAGATTCAACTTCGTTGATCATATCGGAGTTTCGGGGAGTGAAGTTCTAAATTCTTTGCAATAGGATTCACAATATCGTGAAGTCTGAAGTCTCGATGGAGTAAAGGGGCATTGAAAATTCAACCTTGTGGGCGTGTTGGAATTTCAGAACATCACGTTTTGGGAATCGGGGGAACTAGTTATTGGATACCTAGACTGCCAAAATCGCGATAGGGAAAAGTCCAAAAGAGGAAGAGGAAGGGTCAGTGCTAACATTTTTCGGGTTTCGGAGATCTGAGAGACAAGCGCATGAACAACGGATTTGCGAAAGTGTGAAGTCCTATTTCCCAAAGCAAAAGGGGGAATTCTTGAAATTGACTGTGGGTGCAGATTTCCCGAAAGGGAAATAGAAGAGCCATTCCAAAGCTCTTTGGACAATGTTAAGGGAAATATCATGTGTTGACATGGACCTTTCGACCTACGGGTTGTGGAGGGAGAATGCATCATCATCTTTGGTATCAGAGCACAGAAAGGTTCTTTGCTTTCTATAGCAGAGAAGAAAAGAGATTTCACCATACCACCAAGGAGAAGGGATAGGCAAACACCCGATCCACTAGAGGAGAGGGAAATTCCACGAAGAAGAGGTAGGCAGATGACTGATCCAACCATGGAGAAATAAATTTGTGATCTACGAGCTAGACTCGAAGACATGGACACAGCACAAAGATGCACAATAAGTGTGGGGGATCTTAGTGATTCCGAAAGTGAAGTTGAAGTTAAACGTGAAGAAGAAGTTGCAGCCAAAGATGCAACAAACGAACGGTTGATTAAGGCTATTGCAAGAATGGGTGCAAGAGAGAAGATGGAAATTCCAGTTTATGAGGGAAACTTGGATGCAGAGGAGATTCTAGACTAGATTAGAGCTCTGGACACATACTTTGACTATGAAGATGTTGAAGAGGACAAGAAAGTCAAGCATGCTGTCACAAAATTGAAAGAACATGCAACATTATGGTGGGATGAACTACAAGATGACAGACGCTGCAAAGGCAAGCAGAAGATCAAGAGTTGGGATAGAATGATCATGAATATGAAAGAGAAATTCATCCCAGGAGATTATCAAATTACTCTGTTCAGGAGGATGCAAAACCCAAGAGAGAAACTGATGACAGTGAAAGAATACAATGAAGAATTCTACAAGCTTAACATCAGGGCAGGTCATCGGGAGAGCGATGATGAAAATTTTTCTAGATACATGAATGGTCTGAGATGTGACATTTAGGATGAGATGAGCATGGTAACCATTTGAATAGTGGAAGATGATTATCATATGGCTCTAAAGGATGAAGAGAAGCTGAGCCGAAAGAAGGGTCAAAGAGGGAGAGGCAGAAGTCAGCCTAGAGGAAAATCAATTGCCCAAGATAAATATCAAAAGCCCAAGGAGGACTGGAAGAAACCTCAAACTTGAACTGAGAGAGGTGGAAGCTCACAACGAGGGAAATATGTTGAACAGAGAGGGAAACATACTGGATAGAGAGGAGATTATACTGACAATAAAACTTTTCCTCATACTAGAGGTAGAGGAAGAGGATGAGGTGGAGTAATAACATGCTTCACATGTGGAAAGAATGGGCACAGGTCTTATGAGTGTCCAAAGAAAAAGAAAGAAAGTAGAGAAACTCACATCGCCAAAGAACGGAGGCGAGATGTTGAGATAGAATACGCTAAAGGCGGAAGATCGTTGATGATGCAAAACGTTCTTTTGACACCAGAGAAGGAGGTGGAGAGTTCAGTCCAAAGGACCAAACTTTTCTGGACTGCTTGCAAGACCAAGGACAAGGTATGCAAGGTCATTGTGGACAGTGGTAGAATGGATAATATTGTTTCTACGGAGATGGTAGAAAAGCTGGAGCTGGAGACGATTGATCATCCAAGCCCATACAGAGTTTCATGGCTACAAAAAGGACATCAGGTAACTGTCACTAAACAATGTTTAGTTTAATTCAAGATAGGAGGATATAATGATAATATATTATGTTATGTCATTCCTATGGATGTTTGTCATCTATTGTTGGGTAGACCGTGGCAATATGATAGGAATGTGATTCATGATGGGAGAATGAACACATACACCCTAGAGAAGAATGGGAGGACTCACATGTTGTTTCCAATCAAGGATAAGTAGGTGAAATCAGAAGTAAGCAACACTGTACTTCTCATGAGTGGGAAGGAACTTCTTACAGAGGTTAAGAAGAAGGAAGAACCGCAATTCATTCTGGTCAGGAAACTGAAGATTGTTTTAACCAACACAAGAGTGGATGATTTACCAGAAGAGATTCAGGAGATGCTGGAAGAGTTCACTGATATAGTAGTGGACGAACTACCTTGTTCGTTTCCACTGATCATAAGTGTGAGTCATCATATTGATCTCATACTAGGAGCCAGTTTTCCAAACAAAGCCACGTATAGATTGACGCCGCAAGAGAATGAAGAGGTTAAAAGGAAAGTCCAGGATTTATTGGACAAAGGTTTGGTCAGGGAAATCTTGAGTCTGTGTGTTGTTCCAACAGTACTCAGTCCGAAGAAAGATGGAGGCTGGAGGATGTGTATTGACTCGAGGGAGATTAATAAGATAACCATTAGGTACAGATTTCCATTGCCAATGATGGATGATCTGATGGATTGATTTAGTGGAGAAAAGTATTTTTCAAAGATTGATTTGAAAAGAGGTTATCATCAAATCCGCATGAGAGAGGGTGATGAATGGAAGACAGCATTCAAAACCAACGAAGGGTTGTATGAATGGCTTGTTATGTCATTTGGCTTAACAAATTCATCGATTACCTTCATGAGGTTGATGAATGAAGTCCTCAGGGAGTTCATCGAAAAAAAATTCATTGTGTATTTGGATGACATACTGATTTTCAGTAAAACAATGGTCAAGCATCTGAAACATTTGGCTACAGTGATGCAGAGACTACAGCAGTAGAAGCTGTTGATAAATGTGAAGAAATCCTCATTCATGAAGATGGAGCTCATTTACATAGGATTTGTTATTTCTGCAGATAAGTTGAGGATGGATCCAGACAAGGTGGAGGTAATCAAGAATTGGCCATCACCAAAGAATATCTTTGAGGTGAGAAGTTTTCACAGATTGGCTAGTTTCTACCAAAAATTCATTAGGAATTTCAGTGGAATTAGTGCGCCGATGATGGACACAGTGAATAAAAGACACAAATATTTTCACTGGATAGAAGAGGCTGAAAAGAGTTTTAATCTGTTGAAGAGGAAGATTACGGAACAACCAGTTTTGGTGTTACCGGATTTCCAAAAAACATTTCAATTGAAATGTGATGCAAGTGGGTCTGCAATAGGGGTAGTCTTGAGTCAAGAAGATAGGCCAATAGTATACTTCAGCAAGAAGTTGAATGAAGCGAAAGTGAAATACTCCACTTATGATAAGGAGTTCTATGCTATCATACATGCATTGAAGAAATGGAGACATTACTTGATCCCGAAGGAGTTTGTCTTATACAGTGACAATCATGCACTACAGTTTGTGACTCAACAGGAAAAGTTGAACCAGAGACATGTCAAATGGGTGGAATATATGAAAATTTTCACTTTTGTGATAAAACATATTTCTAGTACTGCGAACAAAGTCATTGATGCTTTGAGGAGGAAGTGTTTGCTATTGTAGGAGTTCAAAGTCAAAACGTTGGGTTTTGATGATCTCAGGGACATGTACAAGGATGATCAGGATTTTAAGGAAGTGTATGAAGCAGCTGAGAATCCAATTCTCAGAGACATAAGCCAATGGATAGAACACATGATCCAGGAAGGATTACTATTTAAAGGTAATCAACTGTGTATTCCGAAATGCTCTATGAGGGAGAATTTGTTGAAGGAGAAGCATAGTGGATGATTGGCAGGGCACTTTGGTCACGAAAAGACATTCACAAAGTTGAATGAGTCATATTTTTGGCTGGGAATGCGAGCAGATGTCAAGAGATTCGTGGATAGATGGAGAGTTTGCCAGAATTCGAAGGGAAGAAGATAAAATGTCGGGTTTTATCAACCATTACCCATACCCGAGAGACCATCGAATGCAATCAACATGGATTTCATATTGGGTTTGCCAAGAACACAAAGATTATTTGACTCAATCTTTGTGGTGGTGGATAGATTTTCCAAGATGGCACACTTCATTCCATGTCAGAAAACCAGTGACGCAACTCACATTGCAAATCTATTTTTCAAAGAAGTCATTAGACTTCATGGCTTACCAAGAAGCATAGTTTCAGATCAAGACACCAAGTTCATAGGGCACTTTTGGAGGACCTTATGGAAGAAGATGGGAACTAACTTGTCATTTAGTTCAGCTTATCATCCTCAGATGGATTGACAGACAGAAGTGGTGAACAAAAGTCTGGGAGACTTGCTGAGAAGCCTGGTGACAGAACACCACAGCCAGTGGGACAACATATTACCATAGGAAGAATTTTCTTATAACGACTCAGTCAATAGAAGGGCAAGGAAGAGTCCATTTCAGATTGTCTATGGCATGCAACCAAGAGGAATTTCTGAGTTGACAGATTCAAAACAGACTGCGACTAGGATCGCTAGTGCAGAAGAATTCACAGAGGTGATGAAGGAACTTCACAGCCAGGTGAAGGAGCGATTGCAAAATTCAAGCCAGGAATATAAGCGCGGAGCCGATCAGCACAAGAGACAACTTCAATTTGAGGTTGGTGACTTAATTTTGGCACATTTGAGAAAGGAAAGGTTCCCGAGAGGAACATATAATAAGCTGAAGATGAATAAAATCAGACCATGTAAGGTCTTGAAGAAATTTTGGGCGAATTCTTACGAGATTGAATTACCTGATGGGATCGAAATTTCTCCGATATTCAATATCTTAGATTTGTACACATATAAAGTTGAGGAAGCAAGGACAAGAAATGAACAACCAGTAATCCAGTGGACAAAGCAGATGCCAGTTGCAGATAAGCCGCAGATGGAGCACATACTGGATAAAAGAGTGAGCAAGAATACCAGATGAAATAAATACGTTGAGTATCTGGTCAAATGGAAGAACCATTCAGTTGAAGATGCCAGCTGGGAGAACGAAGCGGAGATCCAAAGGCATGGACACACTATGCACGAGCTCATGGACAGGATCCCATGAAAAATTTCAAGCGAGGGAGTATGATGCAGGAGCAACTCAAGCGAGCCAGCGCGGAGACAACGGACAGCTAGAAAAGTGCCAAGTACAAATTTTGAAATCACCTTGAAGTTATTGCACGATCTTAAATGAATCCATTAAGAAGAAGCGCACTTGTAAAATGTAACCAGACCTTGATAGATTTGCTCTCGTCCTTAGTAGGTAGGAGGCATTTATGGTAGTTAATGCAAGTAGGTAGAATTGAATGTGTAGATTAGACATTTTTAGAGCGCAAGAGGGAAACGAGATATAGACACCCTCACTGTGTATTGTAACATTAGCATGATTATGAGCATAGAAGAGAAGAAGAGAGTTGTGTAGTAGACTCCATGTACATAAGTTATGAATTAATACAAGAAATTTGTGATTCACACTCATGGTGTCCATATATTCTTTGTGTATGCATCTTTGAATGTTATTCTCATGAATGTTTTTACTCTTTCTGTCATGCAATTTCTTTTATGCTAGGTATGAATGATTTCTTGTTGAATGTTTGAAATCTGAGAGGAAAGGGAAAAAGAATGAGTTTCAATTGTTTCTCTATCTGAGAAAGAGTTCCTACAAGGAGTGTAGTTGAATTGTCTGCAAGGAGTGCGTCAACAAGTTGTTCAGAGGTGTGTCTCTGAAAGCTCAGGATGCAGGAGAAACTCAAGTGAGCCAGTGCAAAGACAACGTACAGCTAGAAAAGCACCCACCACAAATTTTGAAATCACCTTGAATTTATTACACGATCTTAAATGAAGCCATTAAGAAGAAGCGCACTTGTAAAATGTAACCGGACCTTGAGTGATTTTCTCTTGTCCTTAGTAGGTAGGAGGCATTTATGGTAGTTAATGCAAGTAGGTAGAATTGAATGTGTAGATTAGACAGTTTTAGAGCGCAAGAGGGAAACGGGATATAGACACCCTCATTGTGTATTGTAACATTAACATGATTATAAGCATAGAATAGAAGCAGAGAGCTATGTAGTAGACTCCATGTACAAAAGTTCTGAATTAATACAAGAAAGTTGTGATTCAGGCTCATGGTATCCATATATTCTTTGTGTATGCATCTTTGAATGTTATGCTCATGAATGTTTTTACTCTTTTTGTCATGCAATTTCTTGTATGCTATGTATGAATGATTTCTTGTTGAATGTTTGAAATCTGAGAGGAAAGGGAAAAGGAATGAGTTTCAATTGTTTCTCTATCTGAGCAAGAGTTCCTGCAAGGAGTGCAGTTGAATTGTCCGCAAGGAGTGCATCGACAAGGTGTTCAAAGGTGTGTCTCTGAAATCTCAGGAGAGAAATCTTTTTTTCTCATTTCCATAGAAGTGCAGTCTGGAACAGAAGCCATGCAAGGAGTGCACAGGATGAGTGAAGTCTCAGGGTTGAAAACTTGAGCGAAGTATTGAGACACTACTGTTGCAGGTGTGTGCAAAGTCGAAGGATTTCAACACTTAGAATTGTTTGAAAGTCTGCCACAAGGAGTGCGTGCAAGGGTATTTCTAAAATATGCAGAGTTGTGGAAAGCTCAGAAGGATTTGAACCTTTGAAGGATTTGAAGGAAGGAACGAGACAAGTACCTTAAGAGGTTGAAGGAAAGTGCAGCAACGAGGGGCCGCATAAGGATAGATTCTCAGAAGAAGAACGAACAGTCGGAATTCTCTGAGGAGAAACCGCGAAGTCTCATGGGCCGTTAGATCTCATGGAGGAATAGGGGATATACGGCGAGTATTCCTAAAAGGTTCTAAGCTTGGGAGGAGTAGGACCGTAGATCCAAGCCACAAGGGCCATTGGATTTACACGTGGATTTCTATATCCGGTTTTCGTAGATTGAAATCCTGTAAACTTTGCAATGGGAATCACAAAATCACGAACCACGAAGTCCTGAAAAGCTAAAATATTTGTGTGGGCCACAAAGGAGTTAGCGAGTGGAAAGGTGGCGCACTATTGAAACAGAGTCAACTTTGTTGATCATATCAGAGTTTCGGGGAGTGAAGTTCTGAATTCTTTGCATTAGGATTCGCGATATCGCGAAGTTCGAAGTCCCGGCGGAGTAAAGGGGCATTGAAAATTCAACCTTGTGAGTGTGTAGGAATTTTGGAACATCGGGTTTTGGGAATCATGGGAACTAGTTGTTGGATACCTAGACCATCGAAATCGTGATAGGGAAAAGTCCGAAAGAGGAAGAGGAAGGGTCAACATTGACTATTTTTGGGTTTCGGAGATCTGTGAGACAAGCGCGTGACCAACGGATTTGTGAAAGTGCGAAGTCTGATTTCCTGAAGCAAAAGGTGGAATTCTTGAAATTGACTATGGGTGCAGATTTCCCAAAAGGGAAATAGAAGATCCATTCCGAAGCTCTTCGGCCAGTGTTAAGGGAAAGATCCTGTGTTGACGTGGACCTTCCATCCTGTGGGTTGTGGAGGGAGCATGCATCATCATAGTTGATAGCAATATATATATCAAAATAGAGGGTAATGACTTGCTCATCATGTTGGTCTATGTAGATGACATCATCTTCGGATGTAATAATGACTCATTGGTACAATGGTTTTCTTCTACCATGGAGTCGGAGTTTGAAATGTCTATGATCAGGGAACTATCATTTTTTCTTGGTCTCCAAATTACTCATAAGTCTGAAGGAATGTTTCTTTCTCAAGAAAAATATCTAAGAGAAATGTTGAAAAGGTTTCAAATGGAAGATTCTAAACCTGTGGGCACACCTATGGTTACTAGATACAAATTAAGCAAGGATGATGAATCACATGATGTTGATAAAAGTTCATTTAGGTCAATGATAGCCAGCCTGTTATAAATCACAACATCTCATCTAGACATAATGCATGTTGTTGGAATGGTAGGAAGGTATCAATCTGCACCTGAGAAGAGTCATTTTCTAGCTGTCAAAAGAATATTTAGATATTTGAAAGAAACAATGAACTATGGCCTATGGTATCCCAAGAATCGAAATTTTCAATTATCAGTCTTCTCAGATGCTGATTGAGCTAACTGCATGGATGAAAGGAAAAGTATGAGTGGAGGCGCCTTCTTCTTAGGAGATTATCTAGTAGCGTGGTTGAGTATAAAGAAAGGTTAATTTTCTTTATCAACTACAGAGGTAGAGTACATTGCTATTTCTACTTGTTGCACTCAGGTATTATGGATGATTCAGACACTTGCAGACTTGGAGGTAAAATATACTGCTCCGATCCCAATTCATTGTGATAACACAAGTGCCATAAGTGTGTCAAAGAATCCTGTATTCCACTCCAAGACCAATCATATTCCCATAAAGTACCATTTTTCGAGAGAGAAGGTCACCAACCAGATTGTTCAGGTTCATTACATTCCAACCACAGAACAAATTGAAGCCATATTTACTAAACCCCTAGCCAAGACACCATTTGAATATCTCCATCAGAAGCTAAGTTTCATCCCATCTCAGAGCTAAGAGAGCCCATCCTGTTAGGGGGAGTATGTGTTGGTTGAATATTTGATACTTCCGATGAGTACTACAACATCTCAAGGGGAGCATGCTTTCTTTGACATTGATGTCAAAGGGGGAGAAAAGGAGTGGTCCAGACTGGATTCTATAGTTGGAGGTCCAAAAATATTAACACAGCCATTCAGGGTTGCCATCAATGCCAAAGGGGGAGATTGTTGGTAGGTTTACAGTTGGTAGTGATCTTGTCATTGATGGCAAGAAGAACGATGGAAAAAAGGCTCAGAAGACATCGTAAGTCCATACAGGAGGAGCGCACAGATGGAGGAAAGATCTCGGGTGTTATATTCGAGTGTGAGGTCTGACCATCATTGGATCTAGGAGAACCTGCACATTCTTTAAAGTGCAAGGAGAGGCGGGCTTACAAAATACCAAAAGCAAGATTCCCAAAATTGTGATTAGATCCAGACCATTGGATCGAGGAAAGTTGACGACTGTTGATCTTCTTCGAGAGCCTCAACAGCCGTCGAGTGGGAGATGTGACAAGGTGAGGAGAGAGAGAGGTGAAGGAGACACACATTGGTGAGAGGTGAAAGTGGTAAGTGGCTTTAGGGGGACCCACGCGAAGCCACCCATTCCAACCCCTCCCTCCCCTTTTATTAAAGGCATAATGGCAAGGGGGGCCTGGAATCGAACCTCAACCACAGATCTAACCAATTCAATCTTGGCCGCTCAAAATTGCACGGTCCAGTTCTAGACCCCCCCCCCTTCATTAAAGGCAGTATGGAAAGGGGGGTCCGGAATCAAACCTCAACTACAGATCTAGATGCACAAATCCTGGCCTTACGAATCAGCCTAGTGCTTAGCAAAATGCACAATTTATGCTCAAACTTAGGATAAGTGGCTTTGACCTATTTCATACCAATCTATCATGAAGCATTTTAAAAGTTTCAATGATCGTGACTTGTAGTGTCGAGATCCCTCATGACAGGAATGCCGAAACACAAAATAGTGATTCAATCTAATTCATTGATCAAGGAAGAGCGTGGACCATTGATCTAGCTCTGTTTTTGGAGTTTCGGTGATCATGACTTAGAGTGTCGAGACCCCTCATGACAAGAATTCCGAAATGTGAAATCGCAAAAGCACTTTCTCGATAAGTGCTTGGTTAGAACTAAGTGGTCATATGAGAAGGAGCTAGCCCAGCTAAGATCCATTTCGAAGATCGTGACTTGGGAGAGTCAAGAAACCTCACAACAAGATCCCCGAAGTCCTGAGTCACAAAGGCACTTTATGAATAAGCGCTTGGTCATGGTTGTGGGCATGTGAAGGAAGGAGCTTGCAAGTTGCAAGGTTCCATTTCATGATTAGGAGTTGTAAGAGTCAGAGTGACTTGCAACAAAATCCCCGAAATGTGAATTGCAAAATGCAGTTTGGGACTTCGCCCCTGGTCACCACCGGTGGTCACATGAATGGAAGGAGCTAGTGTAGCTAGGATCCATTTTGAGTATTGGGAATTCCAGAAGAAGAATTCAAGGAGACTCACAATAGAATCCATGAAATGTGAATTTGCGAAATGCACTTTCGAATAAGGCAGTGATCACAACTAGTGGTCACATCTACGGAAGATTGGGGAAGGAGTTAGCAATGCTAGGATCCATTTTGGAGTTTTTTCATGTGGAGGGAGGCAACTCGCAGTTGGATATCCCAAAACGTGAAATCACGAAATGCCTTTTGAATAGGGGTTTGGTCACTGATTGAGGTCACATGTGAAAGAAAAGGTGAAAGGTACCAAAGGCATAAGGCTGTAGAGGTTCATAGTGTAACTTCTAGAAACCACTGATGGTTTCTTCCAGAGAACTGGAAGAGACTTCAGGATGATCACCAGAGAAGGTGAAGAGACTCGAGGCAACTTCCAGTGGAGTGTAGACTCTCATAGAGTCGACTGACATCTGGAAAAGGGTCAAAGGATGTTACAGCCAGTAAAGCCAAAGAATCTTAGGAGAAGGTCCAGTGCTGATGAACGCAGTGAAGAGTATGCAGTGGGATAGTGCATGCGGCATGCACAAGGTGCTCAGAGACTATAAAAATGTAGAACATAGAAGAGATGGGGGATGTGATTTTTAAGAGTGTGTTATGTAGGTAGAAGCATTGATTCTAGAGGAGAAACAACATAGCAGAAGGAAAGAACATAGTTCCATAACTGATACAGTAAAAGAAGATTGAGGTGCACATGCAAAGATATAGCAGAAGATTAGAAATATCAAGGAGATGCAAGTAGAGGGACACTAATACAGGAGAGCAAAGTAGCATAGTAGAACAATGATAAGCCTGGTAAGCCAATGACAACTATTGAATCACTGTAATAAACTCACATAAAGAAAATTTTTATATTTCAGGGTGTTTGGGAGGTGCTAGGGAGGACTATTGTCCTTTGAGTGTCAAGTGGGTGCTTGAACACAGGGAGTTGTAGCTTCAATTTGGTAGAAACTAGAGAAACTAGGGTGGCAGGGTGGTTCTAGGGAGAACATTGGTTCTCTGTTATATAGGTTGGTTCCTGTGTGACTGGAAGTTGGTGCTTCCATCTAGTTGGTGCTAGAGCTGTGAGGGAGTTGGTACTTCCTTCTAGTGGGTGCTAGAGAAACCAGAGATTTGGTGCTCTTAGCAAGTAGCATCTTGCAAAATAGAGGTGGTAGCCTCATTATGAGTTGGTTCTCATAAGAATGATAATGTACATAAAATAATTATCATATAAAGAATAAGAGGTTTTCACCATTTATGGGTTTCCTCAAGAATATCTGTCTCTGTACTATACATGTGTGTGATTGATGTTGAATAATCTACTACTTATTTATTGTGATCATCATTGAGAAGTTATATAATGAATTTAAAAATGGATAAAAAAAATTAAGTACAGTAACAACTGATTCATCCCCCCCTCTCAGTTGTCCAACATGGCGGGGATAGATGAGAGAAGTTAGGATTTGGGAATTTTTGTGAACCCGCCAACCTGGGAACCCACGAAACCGCGGTTGTGAAAGGTAGAAAATTGACTAAGTGTTGTAATGTGGTCAGTCGAACTCAATATAGGAGAGATTAGATAATTAGGAGCTCAAGGAGTCCGATGGTAAAAATGTAGATCACAAATATTTTGGGTGAAAAATGTATATTGCGGAACATGGGATATGAAATCTTGAACCCACAAACCCAGGAATCTGCGACTGCAAAAACAGATAAGTATAGAATAATGTGGAGGCCAGTCAGATTCATGATATGGGAGTATGGATGGAGATGAGGATCTATGAGTCCACCAACCTACGAACTCGCCATTTTAGTAAAAAACAACTAAGTATAGTAACTAGAAAGGGAGAATAGAAGGGAGAAAAGAAATAGGGAATTCGGGTAAGTATAGAAGAGGGAAAATAAATGGACAAAAGAAATTGGGAAAATATAAAAGGGGAGGGAAATTTTGGAAGCGGGAATTGGTATCAACAAATCGCTCCTATTGTGGGATGATAACCCCATGTGAGTTGTCAAGAATCCATAATCTTTATGACTAGGTGCTTCCATCCAATGGGATATGGAGTCAAAAGTAAGAATATACAAACCGAAAAATAAAATTATGTACAATGAGAATGATAAATTATTACGAGAAGAAACCTTTCAAATGTTTCTCGTTGATAGGAAGAATTAGTATTTTAACCTTCATGTCTTGAATCATATAGGATTTAAAACCCAGGATATTTTTGACGATGTATGGTCCAATCCAGAGCACCTCGAACTTTGTATGCATCGACGGTTTCTCTTTGGCCTTGTTCCAAAGTAACACTAGCTCTCCCTTCTAGAAATTATTTACAAATGTGCTCTGATAAAAATATCTTTTGACACTATGTTGCCTTTGAGAAGTTCAATTCAAGGCTTTGCTTCGTTCTTCTTCCAACTTCAACAACCAGTTGATTTTCCTTTGCATTGGTGAACTCTCTTATGTATCTTCTGTATTAACCACAAAAGTCAATGCATTGAGTTCGAGGATAATTGGCATTTTCACTTATCTCCCATAAACCAATTTTTACAGGGACATCTCAATGCTATCCTTTGGAGTCATTTTTCTTGCCCACAATGCATCTGTCAGCATCAGATACCAATTCCTTTGGTTCTTGTCAATGGTTTTCTTCAGTATCTGAACAAGTGTTTTTTTGTGTGGATTCAATAGGTTCGTTACCTTGTGGATAATAATTCGACGATTGACCCATGATAATTCCATATTCTCCACAAAACTCTGTAAACTTTGACCTGATGAAAATCAAACCATTATCTATGATAAATTTATCTGGGACACCGAATCTTGATAAAATATTATCTTTGAGGAAATTTATTAACTCTTTAGAATCAACTTTCTTCGACGCCATTTCGTGAAACAATCTGTAGTCAAGAGAATGTACATATGTCCCTTGCTAGACTTTGGATTAATTGGCCTGACAACATCAAGTTCCCATTGGGATAATAATTGTTCTACAATCATGGGATGTAAGGGCATCATGGATCTCTTCATTTTTCCTAAAAATTGTTGGCATGATACACACTTCCTTATTGTGGCATACAAATATCATAAAATTGATGGCCAATAGAATCCTGCCCTTATTATCTTGTGGGCGGTTGTAGTAGGTGCAAAGTGTCCACCGCATATTCCTTCATGGAATTCTCTTATTAGTTCTTGGGATTGATTTTCATCAATGCATATTGGTAGTATAACATCATAATTTCTCCTTAAAAACATATCAACAATCAACACATATTGATTTTCCTTCTGTTATAGCAAGATTTGCCTCACGCTATGCAATCTTGCACAAAAGGCCTTTTTCCATTTCCCTATGCAGACTTGTTATCCCTTTTTGCAAGTTCCAGAGCTAAAAAATACATTTTTTCCACATGTACGCACCTTACCTACTATACAACATGCTATACACAGGTTGCTCCACTACAACCCACATACATCGAGATTTGTGCCCAAAAATGAAAAATGGAGTTGGATTTCCATGTCATGATAGGAGATCTATGATCCTTGGACTTCCATATACTGGAAACATTCTGACTCGGCATTTCAGTTTCATTTGAAGGATATAAATGGGCCAATTCCGAGCTATGGAAAATAGGAGAAAGAATTCAACTTTGAGAGAAAAGTTACTCTGGAAAAATTGTTTACTTCATATTGAGTTTGCATCCCTTTTTCCTTTAAGTCTGAACATAGTGTTGAGCCCCCAAGATCTTCCCTTATTGATTGAGAATGTCATTGTCTCTCTTCTATGAGCTTTCCTTTGGTGGAGGATTGAAGTGGTGGAGGCCCAACTAGAAGGAACTTACGAGGTTAATTGTCGGATAATCCATAGTTGGTGTCATTTTCGTCATCGACGTTTCGAATCCAAATCGGGATTCAACATCAGGACTAATAATCAGTTACAAAGCTTGCTGATCTTCGTCAATTAATAGTAGATGCAGGACAGTTTTGAGATTTGTAATCAGGTCGGCTACCTGTAATGTTCTATTTCTAAAACTAAGGAAAAATTAAATTCAATTTTAGGGTTAAACGAGGTAATTAGGTTATTGATAATACTTTATAATACTAGGTTTTCGATAATATTATAAATAATACTACGAATTTATTAGTGTTGAGTTATAAATATAAGCTCTAGGGTTAGATTTAGACTGAATTATTAATAGTACTAGGGTTTCTTAAGGGATTTAATGTGATAAAAAAGGGGTGAATTTAAGTTTTAGGTTTTATGTTTAAGAGTAATTTATAAGTGATTATAAGTTTAGTTTTTAAGATTCAGTTGGAAGTGATTTTAGTTTCGTTATTTTAGTTTAAGAATTAATTTTAGTGATTATAGTTTCTAAGTGTAAGATTGTGTATTAGTTATGTTTTTTGTAAATCAGTTTGATAATGTTAAATAAATAAGCTAGGTCTAAGTATTATGTTTGTTTTAATAATTAGGTTTTAAATTTATATATATATATATATATATATATATATATAGGTCTAGGTATNATTCAAGAATTAGGTTTTAAGTGAATGTAATGAAATTAGGGTTACTATGGATATAGTAGTGTAAATTTATAAGTTGTGTAAGCTAAAGTTTTTTTTTTTAATTTTCTAAGAAAAAGTATTTGTTATGGTTAATGTAAGTTGATAATATTATATAAATATATAGTTTAGGTTGTAGGTTTGATCTTAAGTGATTTAAGATAATCTATGGTTGGAAAGGTAAAAAGAGTATTAGCATATAGAGTGTCAATTAGGGTGTATGAAGATTAATTAGTGAAAAGTGTAGCAATAGGTTTCTATGATTAGAGTTTAAAAGAGGGTAATATAAGGTTAGTTAGACTCCTAGACCCATGAACTCACTCAGAGGAAAGAGAGGCAGTGTCAAACCTAATTCGATATATGAGGTTCCTTAAGTTGGTTGATTAATGGGTGCCAAAATCTACTTACCTCCAAGCCACCGTCTCTGTTCATGTTGTTGGGGTGTTTGATTATCTATATAGCTTCTCTTAGGCGTCTCTTGTAGTAATGGTCCTCTTTTGCTAGTATCTTGGTATCCTCAAGGCAAACATGGTGTTTTGTCTTAAGTGAGTGTTCTGCTAAGGCTGAAGTGCGAGTGCATTCATTTATGATGTTAGCTTCATGTTCCTTGATTCTTACCTGAAATGATCATCTGGTTTCCCCAATGTAACATTTCCCGCATGAGCAAGAGACCTTGTAGATGCCTTTTCCTTGTTGTTGGTCTATGGGTTCCTTTACCGATTTCATTCTTTGTCTGATGGTAACTAGGGGTTTGAAGGAGGTTTTAATTTCTTTCCTTTTTAACACCTTTGCAATCTTGTCCGTGACACCCCTAATGTAGGGAAGAAAGGCCTTTAAGTTGGAGGTTTGATCATTTTGGGTATGAGCCTTTTTATCCTTCTTATCCATTGCCTTTGTGATGTCTCTATCTCTATATCCAATGTTCTTAAAGACCTTAGTTAAGTGATCTATTTCTTCTTTTAGATGATCTTTGTCAGAGATTCTTGCTGCCCTTGTGGCCATGGTGTTGAGAACCCCCATCTTTTGTGAGGGGTGGTGGTGGGAATCAGCATGAAGGTAGTTGTCTATGTGAGTTTTCTTTTTGAATACCTTGTGTCCCAGTGTACCATCTTGTTTTCTAGTCATGAGTACATCTAGGAAGGGTATGCTATTGTTCTCTTCCAGTTCCATTGTGAATTTTATGTTCTACGAAATACCATTGAGGTGTTCAAAGAATCTACCCAGTTCTTCTTCTCCATGAGGCCACTTGACGTTGGTATCATCAAGATACCTTTTCCATATAGATGGTTTGAGGGGGTATGTTTCAAGGGAATTTTTCTCGAACTTCTCCATGTAGAGGTTGGCTACAATTGAGGATAAGGGGGATCCCATGGCTACTTTGCTTGTTTGTTCAAAAAACTCTCCTTGGAAGCTGAAGGAGGTTGATTGTAGAAAAACTTCTGCTAGTTTAGTTATTTGAGGGTCTGCAACCTCATTTATAACTTGAATGGATTCATTTAATGGGATCTTAGTGAAGAGTGAAACCACGTCAAAGCTGATGAGCATATATTTTGATTCAATTTTCTCCTTTTTTATGAGTTCCATGAAGTCTTTCGAATCCTTGATGTATGAGTCTATCTTGCCAACTAAGGGTCCTAGGATCCTTGCTACGTACTTGGATAGTTCATAGGTTGGGGAGCTGATTGTGTTGACAATTGGTCTAAGGGGAACTCCTTCCTTATGGATCTTAGGGAGTCCATATATTCTAGGGGTGATTAGGAAGTTTGGAGTTAGCCGTTTCTTTATTCTTTCATCTAGGTTGGAGGATTTTATGGCCTTCTTGACTTCCTTGACGACCTTGGATATTGGGTTGTTGTCCAACTTTTTATAATTGCCAATAGTAGTGAGATGCTCTATCATTTTGTTTTTGTAGTCCATTTTGTTCATGACCACTGTAGCTCCACCTTTATCCACTTTTAAGATCATATTGTTTTCATTGTTCCTGAGGTTCTTGATGGCTTCGTGTTCCTTTTTGCTGATGTTATTCTTTGGTGGTTTAGCATTCTTGAGGACCAGGGCGTAGTCTTACCTGATAGCATCCTTGTCTTCTTCATTGAGGTTTTCTATGCTCTCTTCTACGCTGCAGACTATGCTTTCTACGGGGATAGTCTTTGGAGAGATTGCAAAACCAGACCCTTTCTTCAATATGTTCAATTCTTCATCGTTTAGATCATCGCTGGACAAGTTTAAAACTTTGTTGTTGCTTGCTGTAGCATCATTTTTGTTTGCCGCGTCCTTATATTATTTGAGTTTCTTGAGTTTTATTTTATGGAATTGATTAGCCTTACATCCCTCCCCGTCTTCTTTGAGTGCAGCGTTAACGTCTAGGACAGTCCAGAGATTCGTTTTGATTTCGCGCACAAGTTGGAGGTGTAGTTTTAGGGCCGGTTTTGACAGTCTCTCGAGTGCTGTGCGCGTCCTTCTGATTTCTCCCCGGATTAGGGTGCGAATGAGTTGTTCAAATGCTCTTTTATTCCATCTATTGCGTAAAGGGTGATTGATGTAGGCGAATTTCAGATTGAGTTTGTTGTCTCTGCATTGTTCAAGGAAGTCGAGATCAGTAGCTCATCTGATGATTTTAATCCGTAGATTTTCCATCAAATGGAATTTGTTCCAGGTTTCCCATCCGTACAGGGAAGAAATTATTGTTTTCAGATTTATGTGGTGAGTAGTTTCGAGGTTAATTGCCATATAATCCACAGTTGGTGTCATTTTTTTCATCGACGTTATTTGGCATTAGGCTCAATACTGACTAATCGTCTATAGGCTCAATACTGACGATTAGTTAGTATCGGCTCTATAGGCTCATTACTGACGATTAGCTCAATACTAACGATTAGTATTGAGCCTATAGCCGATTAGTATTGATGACATTTTTTGGCATTAAGTTGTGATTTCATCTCATGCTAGTATTGAGCCTATAGCCGGTTCTCTCTTTATGTTATAAATTGTTTTCCTCAGCAGTTTTTGCATCCTCAACCAAGCAAAGCCTCATTTATATCCTTTGCAATTTGACACCCTATACCCAAGAGGGAACATTCCCCTGAGTGTTCATCTCCCGCATGAATCTCATTGCATTGAGCATAAGTATGTTCCACTACTGGAACTAGTTTTTCTTACTTGCAACACTCATTTCCTCCAATTTATCATAGCATTCATTTGTCTATGAAAAAAAAAAAACGACAGGCAGGAAGGGAGTATTATCTTATATTGGCAGCAGTCATGTCACCTTTAAACAAAGCACAAAGTTATTGAGTCCATTTGTCATCATAATTTTGGGTTTAGCATGGTCTTAGGAAGATGAGCTTGTTATAGAGAGTCTTCTCTACCGACTGGTTACTCTTCCGGTCCCTATAGAGAATTTCATTGATGCCTCCTGCATCTCATGTTTTCATCATTGAGTCTATGCTAACAGAGTCTTCCATATGTCTCATGCTCTTGTTCAAAAGAAGTCTATCAACCTGTGTTGTCCATTCCTCAGAACTATTGACTTTGCATGTCGGCCATACCCTTAGTTTGTCTCATAATCACATGATATTGTAGTCCTATAACACACCCTGGCCCTACTTTCATCATTGGTAGGTAGCCTTAAACCCAACAATTGGAATTTCATCATTGGTCATTGATTGGGTTGTTTCCCTTGTGTTCGAAGACAAGACATCTATTCACACATTGGGATTTGTGTAGTATATTGGATGCCATCAGCCTTATTGGTGGTTTCCTCACCTTTGTCCGAAGTTTTCCTCATTGGTTCTTATTCATAGGGTCTTTTCCATGTACTGCTTTCACTTGGCACATGTGAAAGACACACAGGTTCATTCATTCGTGAACATGTTCTTCATCCGATTTCCTCCAAATTATGAAGCTCCTGCTTTTGTACCTCGTGCTGAATGATGATAGATTCCTTAATTCTCTCCTTTTAGCGGGTCTCCTTCCATCAACTTCATCTCATCTATTCTGGAAATGAGATCTAGAGTCTTATGAGTACCTTGAGACTTGCAGTCATTAGTGGTAGTTTCTCTCTCCATCAATAGTTGGGAATACATCAATGTCTCCTGATCGATGGATTCTTCAAGTGTTTGACTCCGACTCCTTTATTCACACTTGTAAGATTGTACTTGGTGCCTCGATACCTACTTTCATTATCAGTAGGTTGTCTTTTGTTTGTTAACGATATACCTCAATGACTAGTAATCAAATGATGTCTCATTGTGTTTGACCTCAACTCCTTTATTCACATGATGTAGACTTGCACCCTTGGAGGATTGTGTAGAAGACTTGAAGACATCAGTATGTGACCACAACTTTCCTGAGTTGTTTCCTCCTTTTCATTGGACCAATACCTATATGACTTCAGTGATCATGGGAGATCATATTGTACTCCATTGTATACAAATATCTTTAGATTTGTTTTGAGACTGGTTCTACTAGGCCTTGTTCGTGACTATGACAACCTTTGGCATGCAACCGCATTTCTATTTGCCTATTCATGGCCATAGATAGTTATTTGGTATATTTTCACATGGATCTGCAATGCAATTCAAATTGGTAGCCATGTATGAAAAGTCAGTGCAAAATGTAATGAGCAACTATTTCTTCCAGTTGGTTCCCCATCACTCCACTTAAAGGTTGCTTATAATGTATTTCGGCCATCGTAGATACTCCTTTGACCTCACAAATTAGGGGGCATCTGTTATAGCAAGATTTGCCTCACCCTATGCAATCTTGCACATAAGGCCTTTTTCCATTTCCCTATGTAGACTTTCCATCCCTTTTGCAAGTTCCAAAGATAAAAAATACATTTTTTCCACATGTATGCACCTTGCCTACTATACAGCATGTGTATATGCATGCTACTCTACAACAACCCACATACATCGGGATTTGTGCCCAAAAATGAAAAATGGAATCGGTTTTCCATGTCACGATAGGAGATCTATGATCCTTGGCCTTGCATATACTGGAAACGTTCTGAATTGTCCCTTCAATTCCATTTGAAGGCTATAAATGGGCCAATTCCGAGCTATGGAAAATAGGAGAAAGAATTCAACTTTGAGAGAAAAGTTACTCTGGAGAAATTGTTTAATTCATATTGAGTCTGCATCCCTTTGTCCTTTAAATCTAAGCACAATGTTCATCCCCCAATCTCTTCCCTTATTGATTGAGAACTTCATTGTCTCTCTGCTATGAGCTTTCCTTTGGTGGAGGATTGAAGTGGTGGAGGCCCAACTGGAAGGAAATTAGTTTCTCGGTTCTGAACCTTGTCGACACAAAAGTATGTAACATTTTCACTTCTGCTAATCATATATTATTAGAAATACTTTTTTCCCATCCAATTGATATCTTGCAAATATTTAAATGATTATTCCATGGTTGTTGTTTTCATGTTTATTAATGAATTATGCTATCGAATGTGCTAACATCATTTATTATCACCATATGTTTTCTTTGCTTGGTTGTTAAGAACTAGTTGAAGGTATATTTCCTTGGGTCGAGTGCTCAACGGTGGACTTCATCGAACATATGGATGAGGTAGGACTTTTATCTTGTCTTTGTAGCATATTTGTTTACATAGACTACTTGAGAATATAGTTGATTTATGCAGTCATTTCCTTCTGTTGTGGTTTACCCTATCCATAGATATATTTTCCTCGTAACACCTTCATATTCAATGTTCTTTGTTCCTTGGGGTTCACGGTGATAGAAAATTGCATGAACCTTAAGTAGAATATAATATCTCCGTACCATTTTGAATTAGCTAATAGTTCTCCTACTGAAATTGAAATCATTCAATCGACCGAATCACCATTCGTGATGAGCTTGCATAAACCTTGTCCTTTGATATATTTTAAAGGTTTAATCTCGATATCATATTATTATATCTTTTCCAGCTAGTTAGCCCATTTTCCCTCTCTTAATTATTGATTTAGAAGAATCTTCCCTGGTGATGAGGGAACATAAGAAATAACATGGAAGTTCAATATGTACATATGAAAGTGCGTCACCACATATACAAGAGGCAAGGCTTGCTTTTCCACTTCTAAGTACCTCAATTCATAGTCATGTAGGGTTTTTCTCATGAAATTGATTGGGAGATCTTCACCTTTGGTATTATTCTAAGTAAGAAGAGATGAAACAACAGTCTTTGTAGAAAATGAATAGATGATGAAATCCCTTTGAAAATACGAACTAATAAGGACTGGAGCTATGGTGATTTCTCCTCTGATATTATTGAACACCTCTTGAGTATCCACTGTCCATTCGAAGTTCTTCTCCTTTTTCAGCAACAGATTGATCGACTTTACAATACTTGCATAGTCAGGAACAAACCTTTGCACAAAGTTGATATTGCTAAAAAATGATTGGAATCCTTTCATGGATGCCAGGGGGATGAGCTCATTTATTACTTTAACTCTTTCTGGATCTATGTAAATTCCTTCCTTGCACACAATGTGGCCCAACAGCTTGTCGAGAGTTACAACGAACAAGCATTTCTTTGGATTTAAAGAGACACCATATAATCTACATATTTCAAAAGATTTTCTCAAATGATGGATATGATAACCCCTCGTTTTTTAATGCACTGTCAAGTCATCTTGATAGTCTTCCATAAATTTTCCTATCAACCTACTAAATGCATGATCCATGGCCCTCTGGAATGTGGCTCCAACATTTTTCAAACCAAAGGGCATTCTGGAATAGGTATATGTCTCCCACAGTGTTATGAACGTTGTCTTATCCTTGTTTTCCTCAGTGACCAAGACTTGTTTATATCCAGAAAAACCATCTAGCATGGACATGCAAGTCTATCTAATGACTTGCTGGAGAAGGAACTCCATATTAGGTAAAGGAAAGTTATCATTTATTCTTTATTTGTTAAGTTCTCTTAAGTCAACACTCATCCGTATTTCCCCAATGTTTTTTCTTACAATCACAGGATTTGAAATACAGTCAGAGTGCCTAATGGGATAAATTATTCCTTCCTTTTTCACTTTTTCCAATTCGATCTTTACCAGAGGTTTAAGTTTCGGATTCATCATCCTTATTTTTTTCTTTACATGATTTGCTTCTTCCCTCAAAGGAATGATATGTTGGAATATCGTTTTACCGTAAGCTTTCAAATCATCATAGGTCCAAGTGAATATATCAATGTATTCTTTAAAGAAGGAAACATATTGATCAACTTACTTAATGGTGCAATCAACTCCCAAGTTGACATATTTTGGGGAACTGTCTGTTCCAATATTGAATTTTCGTGTCTCTTGCACTTTTTGAATTGAAACAAGGAGATTCTTAGCATGATCATATTTCATAAAAAGAGATTCATATTGTATAGAATATTTATGGACAATAGATGTGTGATCATATTCATCATCATCATTGTTCAAGAAATTTTTTTCCAGTTTTTTATCGTTCTCAAAAAACTTGCAAATATTCTATGTTATCGGGCATGGATGGTTAGAATGCTATTTCTACTTGGAAAGACGTTTTTCGTTGGGTATCGTCTGGGTTTGACAATGAGGTCACCAAGGCTAATGAATCTTCTTTGTGATTCTTGTCCCTTGGAATGAAAGAAATATTGAAGGAACTGAAAGATTCAATTAGTTCGTTAACCCTTTTGAAATATAACTTAAGTCTTTCCTTTTTTATTTTATACCTTTGGGTAACTTGATTGATCACAGACTATGAGTCGTTAGTTACAACCACATGTTTTATTTTCAATTCTTATGCAAGGATCATCCCCTGAATCAAGGCTTCATATTCTGCCTCATTATTAGTGCATGAAAATTCCCGTCTAATAGCATGTGGATGCATAACCTTATTTGGACCCGTAAGAACAATCCCAACTCTACTCCCGAAGTTTGAACACGCTCCATCGAATGACATCCTACAATATCCTTCAAACAAACATTCTTTATTCATCATGTCTTGAACTTGCTCTAGGCTTTCATTATATTTCATGTCCGGGATAACATAGTTTCCAATCTCGGCATCTATATAATCCTCCATCAAATCATTGTCCTTCTTCTTGAAAGATAAGGGTTTCCTAGGTTCATGGGGCACTTTAATTGATGCAAGAGAATCTCTCCACCTCAGTAAATGCACCAACATTCCAACACATCAGTGCACATTTCAGAGAGGGAGAGGAATTAACCCTCCCATTTTTAAATTCAAAATATGATCCTATACAGATTTTTTGTTGTAAGGTTGATAAATGCCAAGACATACCTTTGTACAGGTAGTGGATAGGGTCACCTTAAATGGTTGACTATAATAAGGTCTAGATTATAGTCAGGTCTGGATCTTCATTTATGTAATGAGTCATAGGAGTATGGTGTCTTAACTGAGACAGTGATGGAACTAAGGTGGTGAAGAGGATAATATCGTAGAGCCCTCTTTTGAAAATAGAGAGAGAGATATTGGTAATAGAGCTCTTAGAAGCATAAATCAAGATAGAGTTAGAGTAGGAGGTAGATTAGTTCTGGGAGAGAGCTTGAGAGAACTGGCACTCTGTCGCAGTCTAGTTTCTGTAAACTTCTGTATAGACACATAGAGATAATAGAAAAGTTGTTTTTCCTGCATATGGTGTGTTTATGTATTTTTGTTCATTGTTATTCTTGTATATGTCATTCATGTTTGAATGTATGAACTATTGAAGTCTTGAATAAGTTTCAATTGTTCCTCTTCTTTGAGTTTCAAGTGCAAGGAGTGCACATTGTCTGCAAGGAGTGCATTGATAGGGGTGATTTAACCTCAGAAAAGCTCAGGAGAGATACCATTGAACCTTCATCAATAGAAGTGAAAGGAGTGAATAGGAAGAACTTTGCATTGAGTTCAGAGAGAAACAAAGCTACTGAAAATTCTATAAGAAGGAGCTTTGCAAGGTGTGCATTGAGCATAAGGTTGTGAGGAGGGAACGAAGTCTTCCTTTGAAAGGAAACAAGAGGGTCGAGACCCTTAGGAGACTGAGTAAATAGAAAATCTCAAAAGAGATAATGCAAGGAGTGCATAGGAGACAGACTTATTCCAAGTCCTAAAGCTCAGAAGAGATAATGCTTACAAGAGCGAAGACGATATCCAAGAGACAGACTCGCAGGAGAGAGTTCAAAGGAAGAAATCTTTGAATACTGATAAACTCTTCCAAGTCGGAAGGAGTCAAAAGCTCAGGACGAGGAGCAACAAAAATCATCATATCAGTTGTGGGGAGGATCCTAGATAGTTAGGTCAGTGTCTAATGAACATAGAAGCACAGAGGAGAGGAATAGATCCTAACCATCGGATCTGAGCACAAAAGGATCAATAGCCTTCTGATCATAGGAAAGTGCACGAGACTTAACATTTTGTGTACACAAGGGAGAAAACTGTCAAAGTATCGAAGTCCCAAAGTAAGTAGGGACCATCCATTGTCCAGGGTGATAAGTAGCGAAATATCTGAGTCTTTGAGTGAAAGTACTCTAGGAGGAACAAGTGCGCAGTAGTTGAAATGAAACTCAAAGACCCAAAGTGGATAGAGGCTGTTAGTTCAAGGGGGAGACACACATCAAGATACCATGTGTTTTAGGTGAAATCACTCTGGGAGGACCAAGTGCATACGAGTTTGAAACCCTGGAAGAGAAAAGAGCCGAATATCCAAAGGCTGAAGAGCCAAAGAAATGAAGAGTCGAAGAGATGAAGCATCGAAGAGCCGAAGCGTGGAAGCACCGAAGAGCCAAAGAGCCGAAGAGCCGAAGAGAAGTCTGGACTGTCAGATACAGAAAGGCACGTGGTGAAAGATCATGAAATCCATGTGAAAATACTTTGAGAGAACACAAAGGATGAAAGTTTGAAATCGTCGAAGCCTAAACAACCAAAGCAACTGGGAGCCATTGATCTGGGTTGGACAGGTGTCACCAGATCATGAACTTTGGAGGATCATACTCCGGGGTTTTTGTGAGTTTGTGTTGTGGAATGTCTCAAAGTGCCACAGCCCGAAACCTATAAGGGTCATTGATCCCAAAAAGAAAGAACATGGATTGTTGATCTACAAGGGGATGTGTGGAGGACAAAGATTCACTCCATTGGACAGTTGTTGGATCAGGGAGGATAGGTGTCAGATCATCTGAAACTCTGGAAGGATCCACTCCAGATATTTGTGTTTGTTGAAGTTTGAGAACCCCGAAGGCCGATGTCTTGGAAACAATGGGAGCCATCGATGTGAAGGTGGACACGTGGTGCTAGATCTAGAACTCCAGAGGAAAGAGAAAGGGGGAAAATTCTGAAGACCTGGAGAAGATATTGATCGTTAATCAAGAAGGGAATTGAAGGACCATTGATCTAGTTGAGGAGGCCAAAGTCCCAAAGCAGGAGTGGAACTGTCGATTGAGGAGGATGCATGGCAGATGATCTACCATTTCAGAGAAATCTCTGCAGAAGAAATGAGAGTTTGAGAACTAAAACTCCCGAAGGTTGTACTCATGGAGGAAATCGTAGCCTCACATCTGAAGTGAAAGGTGTCAACAAATCTTCCACTCTAGAAGATAGCTATTAAAGAGGAAGAGAGAGTTGATATTTGAAACTCCCCATGGCCGGAATCAATCGTAGCCATTGATTTGGAAGGGATCTACATGTCGACATATCACAGAGATCTGAGATCCTGCGTGAAAGGAGAAGAGGTCATTGATTAGACAGTTGGCTAGAGGCAGGTAAATAATAGACAACAATCGTTGATCGACAGGTATTTCCAAGGAATTGGAGATCAATGGTCGAGTTAGATTGCGGGGCCAGAACTTGCTTGGATGTTAAAAATATGAGATTGGGCCGCAATTTATACCACTATTTTAACAAAGTGATATGTGGCAGCTAGAGGTCAATTGCGGGGAAAAAGGTGGGTTGGCCTAAAACCACTCTTGCTCATTTACGGGATCATAATTTTCCATGAGGTCATAGCCCAGGGCGATATGAAGGAAGTGGCTAATGAAAAAGGAGCTAGTGCCTGAAACTCGACATTTTAGAAGTGTGCAGACAGAGGGTGCAGGTATCACAAGACCTGTGCCTAAAGGAGAAAAGGGGGTCTATGTATAATTGTTTTGGCTTCAATAACAGTCCCAAAGAGTCAATTTAACTCAGAATAATGAAAGATCCTAGACCAGGAGGTCGTAGAACCCCAGGAGGGAAGGGGGGATGCATCAAGTGGTATCAAAGATGAATTTTTGTTTGTAGACAACAAACAAAGGAGAAAAGGGGGCCTGTGTAATTTTTTGTGGGGTTCAATCATGAGCCCGAAGAGTCAATTTGACTCATAAGATTGAAAGATCCTAGACTAGGAGGTCGTAGAACCCCAGGAGGGAAGGTGGGGATGCATCATTAATCATTGCTCCTTATTTTCCTGGCAGCATCATACAACTTCCATTATTCATTATATATCCCCCAATCATAGATGTCCAATCTCTTACCAGCATAACTCCATATGCTAGAGAAATGTCTACTACAATAATATTAAAAATTGTAATGATATGAGGGGTTTTCGTACTCCAAGAAGAAAAGTCCTTGATCTCTTGATAAGATGGAACTTTTCTAGAGTTGATTTCATATATATGTTCTTTGGTTTCATAATATTTCATGCAACTCATTCCCAATGCCTCCATGACCGCCAGTGGCATGATATTATTTGTCACTCCAGTGTCAACTAAAAATTATGTAGTGAAACATCATGATTTTCAATTGAAATGTAAAAGGGAGGAATTTTACCTCTCAGCTTGGAAGTTGACTAGGTCTAGCTTTGTTTTGGACTGGTAAAAACAAATTCTTCTCTTTCAGATGGATCATCCAACAATTTCAAAAAAAAAATTCTTTACTGGGGAATATTCACCACTTTTGTAAAGGGAAAATTTATCCTTAATTTACTTAAGTCCCCTATGACATTATAAATCATTTCAGTGGAGTTTGACATCATGTGTTTATTTTTACTTCCAACGTTCTCTGTCACCTTCTCATTTGATCTTTTCTCATTTATTTTTTCTTTTTCTTTTTCTTTTTGGTTCTCTTAATCCGAATCGCCTTTATTTTTTGGTCTATTTACAAATACTCTTGTTTGGGTGATGTTTTATTGCGAGTTGTGATTGTTGTTGTCCTCTTCAAATATATACATGGACATATCACATCCCTCCATCTGCCAGGTTTCAGAAATTTCATCAGGTGAGTAATAATTCTCTTGTTCAATTAATTTCTCATCATACACATCATCCATAACAACTGCATTAGGATTAGATTTCCTGGGAACCCTTGGTGTTTGCGGATTATTTATGTTTTCAAACCTCACTCTGTTTTCTTGGGGAGGATTCCTTCTTTGCTATGGGATTGGCATTTTTGGATTTTCCACATAATTAGCTCCCTTTCTTAGTCTGGTTATCTCATTCTACATTTTCTTGAAATTTGTATTCATCTATGCAATTTCAATTCTTTTCTTAGTTTTCTATGCCACCACAGGGTCAAACTTTACATCAGGTATGGTTCCCTTGAAAAATCCTCCTCCTATTGTTTGGTTTTGATTCGTTCAAGGCTTGAATTATTCATTCTTTCTTGAACTGGAAGCTCCTTGATTATCCATAATTAATCCTCCCAGTTGCCTTTGTACTTTTCTCAGTATAATTTCCTGGTCAACACTAGTTAAAATCATAATTTCTTCCATCTCAGTGGATTTAGTCATTGCCTCCTCCAAGGTATCCATTTGGCATGGTCTGATAGAATATTTCACATTCGGGGGCATTGAATTCTTATAAAACCGAGAATGACTGGGTCATTTGGTCTTTTATCTTTTGGAATACCACTCAAGGTTTTATTGAACCTGATATTGGAATCTTGTATCCTTTCATTTTTCCTCAAACCAATCTGGGTGAAATCGGTGAGATGGGTATGATAATAAATTGGAGGGGCGAACATAGTCAGGAACATAGATTTGAGGTCCTTAAATGAGTGAATTGATCTACTGGGTAGTTTTGTATACCATTGATACGCTCTTCCTGATAAGGTTTGCATAAACAACCTTACCATGACATCATCATACTCAACATGGTGAAAATCACGAACATCAAGAAATAAGTGAAGATGCCTCTTTGCATCGATTGCTCCGTCTTCAAAAAATTCCTTTAGGGTGCCCTTTGGGAGAACAGGGAGATCATGATGCTCACTTAGAATATTTGAAGCATAATCTCTTACTCTTCTTCTATTTTCAAACCTTAAGTTTTCTTGATTTCTTGCCACATCTCTTCCACCTCCTTGTCTCTCCTCATGATGCTCGTCTCCAGGTTTTTCATTTATTTCTACCATATCAGGAGATATTCCAAGGATATGCTTTGCACTTTTAATAATAGAGACTTCTTTTCTTTTACTTTTGGTAGTGGGTCCCTTGTATTCTTCCGGCTTCAATCCCGACCTTGTTCTTGTGCTGCTCTAGCTAGTTGTTGGTTTCTTCAGTCTTGTCGCTCATCTCTCCTATGTCTCCAGAGGATTTCTCTTTCTTCTTCTTGGACTAATATCTTCTAGGACCTTTCTACCTTTTCTCAGGTCTCAGCTTTTTTATTACTATATTGTATAACTGATGTAATATGCTTCATTTATTGTTCAATCAAATTTCTGAGTGGGGTTGATCAACCTGGGGAAAAGTCATATATTTTTTTAAAACAAATGCTAGACTACATTCCAAATTTTAGTTCATTCCCTAGTATGGTCACCAAAAATTTGGATGCTTGAGTTCATTAGGACTGGAATGAAAATATCACGAGGATGTAAATCCCCCTATGTTTTTATAGAGGTGGTACTCATATTTAGATTTTCTTTGGATTTCTAAATGTTCAGAATGTGGGACTTGACAGAAGTTTGTCATAGTATTTCAAAGAAACATAAATATTGTGAGAAAATAAAAGGAAAAAAAAAATCTTTTATTTTTAAAGAAAGTTCCTGAGAAAAGACCAGGAATCACACACTTCACACATTTAAAGAAACTAAGAAAAAATTGCTCACATCCATCATAGTTTACGATAAAGATTTTTGATCACGTAAAATAAACAGAAGATGATTTGCATGCATAAGAGAACTTTAACAGATTGGACACATGGGAAGCTCAAATAAATATAATGATAGATCAACCTCAAATACTTTATATTCTGAAAATAGGGTTACAAAGCACAATCGATATTGTTCCCAAGGTAGCTCTCTTGAAATTTCTAAAAAATATATAGTTTGTTACATATTCTTCGAAATTAAAAATGAATTTTTATTAAAGATTGGGATTGGGGATCCTGCAGACCAGAAAGCAAATAAATACAAGAACTAAGATTTTAGAAATAATATGGTGGGAAGTAGAAGAACAACAAGACTCGGTCATGGATGATTTTAGGGGCTAAATTTCGCTCGTGGGCTAATTTCCAATGGTTTTTCCAAAAACAAGATTCTCTATTTTAAAAATTATTCGCCCAAATTCTATAGGATAAAATTATTTTACCTTAAAAATCGCCAAAATTTTATAAAAACTATATAAAATCCTTATAAATTTGAATAT
>SNQJ01S0011617.1:180570-213938 GCA_010110895.2 Picea sitchensis
ACATCATTAAATTCCTAAAGTGGCTACCATGATCAGTGATGATATCTTGGGGAACACCATAACAAGCTATGACATGATTAAAAATAAATAAGGCTACGGTCTTTCCAGTGTTGTCAAATGTCGGCATTGCCTCGGTCCATTTCGTAAAGTAATCAACAGCTACAATGATGTAACCATGCCCCACAGCCGAGTGAGGGTGACATGTCATGAAATCGATGCCCCATTTCACAAAAGGACCAACTGAGACCACAGGGTGAAGAGGAGCAGGATGTGACCAAATTTTTTGATTGTAGGTCTGGTAGGCGTGGCATTTCTGAACGACAATAATGCAGTCGTTAAACAAAGAAGGCCAAAAATACCCTGCACGTAATATCTTCTGGCCAGTAGCATACCCAGACATATGACCACCACATGCTATGGAATGGCAGTCATTCAGATCTTTCTTGGCTTCATCGAACTTTAGACAACGTTGAAAAATAGAGTCAATCCCCTGACGGTAAAGAGTATCCCCGAGGATAATGTATTGATGAGCTTGATAGCGTATGCAACGTCATTCAGTACTAGAAAAAGTAGGCCAAAAATTCTAGGTTTGAAGATATATAATGATATCCCCATACCAAAGATCATCAGTTCTAATAAGGAAAAGAGATTCATCGGGTAAGGAATCTACTGCTACATTTTCCATTGTAGAGTGAGGAAAATCGCATATCAACTCAGCAAAAACTAAGGATTTCTTGGACTTGGCACGGTCGAATTCCAAGTCAAACTCCTAGAGTATCACAATCCATTTGGAGTATTTTCCCCCTAGCAATTGACATGTCAAAATATGTTTCATAGGGTTGCAATGAGAAATCACCATAGTCTTGCGTGAGAGGATATAGTGCCATAAGTGTTGGACGGCTTGAACGGTAGCCAAGGCCAGTTTCTCGACATGTTGATACTTGATTTCAGTTGGTGTGAGACTCCAACTCAAGTATTAAATAACATGTTCATCGTGTGCATTATCCTCTTGGATGAGAACCATGCCAATAGTGTACTCCGAGGTAGCAAGATAAAGGAAATAATCACGACTGTAATCAGGAGGAAAGAGAAGCGAAGCTCACATGAGGGACAACTTCAAAGCTTCAAAAGCATTGTTGGCAATGGTATCCCAGATGAACTCTGAATCTTTCTTTAGTAGCCACGTAAAACCACGAGTGATCTCGGCGTAATTAGGGATAAAATGATGAAGAAAATTTGCTTTCCCCTACAAACTTTGCAACTGTCACAGAGTAGAAGGAGAAGGGAGATTAAGGATCGCCTCAACCTTAATAGGATCCACCTGGATCCCTTGACGTGAAACGATAAAACCTAGAAGACGGCCAGATTCTACTCAAAAAATGCACTTATGAGGATTTAAACGTATACGATAGAATCGACAGTGAACAAAAATGGCTCGGAGATGGGTAGGGTGATCAACTCTGTGCATAGAATGAGCAGGTAAATCATCCAAATAGGGTTGAACGATGTGCTTGATATCATGAAAATCATAAGACATAGCACTTTGAAACGTCGCGCCAATGTTCTTGAGACCGAAAGGGAGTTTCCGATAGGCAAAAATACCCCAAGGACAAATAAAATCAGTCTTATGTTGATCCTCAGGAGCAATGTTAATTTGATTATAGCTGGAGAAACCATCCATGAGAAAGAAAATTTCACTTCTGGCACAATCATCGACAATGTGATCGACAAAGGGGGTAGGAAAGTTGTCTTTGGGACAATCTTTGTTAATATCCCTATAATCAACACATACATGAATACTACCTCCTTTCTTATCAATCAGGATAGGATTGGAAACCCATTCAGTAAGAGCCACCAGATAAATAAAGCTGGCTTTCAGAAGTTTCTCAACTTCGAGATTGATAGCAGCTGCTTTACATGGGTGAACTAGACGAAGGCATTTTCGAATGGGTTTAGCACTGGGGTATGTCTCTATTTCATGTACAACTATTGCAGGGTCGATACCTGGCATCTCTTCGTAGCTCCAGGAGAAGATGTCATGAAATTCTTTGAAAATAGATGTATAGGTGACAATTTCGTCGGAAGAACACGAAGCTCCAATATGGACATTTTCGACAATCCCAGGTTTGATGGATATGTCAATGGGAATCATGGGAGAGATATTACTTAAGTTCCCTTCAACAAACACATTGTGTGTAGTCGCGGGAACCATCGAGATGACAACAATGGTCGATGAAGTTGAAATCTGTTGGTAGTTCTCAAGAGTGTGTTGTTCCAGAAAAAGGATGGAATGATGATGCCCATCGTCCCAAGGGGTGTCCTCCAAGACAGACATGATCATCTCGTCAGTGGTAAAAATGACATGAAAAGGATTGGGAGACAAATCATCAAGAGAAGGGGTAGAAGGTGTTGCCAATTGAATGGCCTGATACGCAGACTCAACCGGACTTAACGGCATTTCAGCGCCGTAACGAAGATGATCTCTGGGGTCAGGGACTATCCAAGGGTCATGAGACACAGGAAGTTCGTGAGGCATGGTGGAGATCATATTAATAGAAGAACCAGATGGGTGTGGAACATCAGGTGGTGGAATAGGGAAATTACCCATTAACGAGGAGTCCTTTAGAAGGCCTACATCGACATTCTCATAACCTGGCGGGGTTTTAGCAATAAACGACACATTGCTAGTACGAGTATCGAAATTGAAGAAGGTGAGTTGGTCGACAGTAACAACCTTTCCTTGATGAGGGAAACGTACTACCTGAAAAAGTGTTGAGACGACTGCATGCATGGAATCGATCCAGCTGCGTCCAAGCAGAAAATTATAATCAAGGGGAGCATCGAAGACTTCCACTTCAACTTGGATCATTTTACCTTCTAACGTGATAGGCAATGAAGGGAGAACTCCATAAGGATTAAAACCAGAGACATTGAAGGCTTTAAGAGTGTTTTTTGATTCGTTCAAGGAAGGAGAGCCAATGGCTTTGCAACAAGAAAAATACATGACACATGTCGAGGCACCCTCGTCGATAATAGTTCGGAAAATGTTCTTGTCAGAGACAACAACTTGTATCTGGAATGCTAGTTGAGGGGGTAACCTGGGAATGTGATCGTCCAAGTCAAAGACTATTAAAATTGTATCAGTCGGATCAATTCCACCTATAGCTTTCAACAATGCCTTCCATTGTGCGGGACAAGTTTGAAGGACTTCAAGAGCTGACATCCCAGAAGGTGCTTGGGCCATATCTTCAACAATATTGTAGTTCTGGGCTACACGAGCATGAGGATTGAAAGCCGATTTCCGAATGAAACCCTTAGGGGGGGGTCGCAGAACTGTGTCGAGGCTCGGTCATTCGATATGAAGAGGACCGTTGGTAGGTGGAGTCGCTGGAGAGGGTTGTACCAAAGCAGGAGGTAAATCGTCAACCTTCTCCTTAGATGGAGAATAATCTTTGGCTCGAGTCGTGAGTACAACATTGTTCTGCTTAGAATCACCAGTACACATCAAAACATATGATGTAGTAGAAGAGGATGGTTGGTCATGGATGACCAACTGAGCCTGTTGTTGAGACGGGAAGGGTTGGGACAAGACAGCCGGTGCAGGGGGTTTCGGGGATTCCTGAAGGAACTTAGTGACTTCGACACATCGTGGACAATCCTTCATGCAGTGATCATCACCATAGATAAGGCAAGGGTATAGGGGTTTGCGCTTATCTCGGTCATCAACAGGAGTAGTTTTAGGGTGCTCTGCTTGAGGATTATTTTTTCCCTCCTTATTCTTGCCTCTCCCCTTTTTAGATTTGTTTTTACTGGCTGGGGTAGATTGGACAACATTTACCTCAGAATTTTTTCCAGTGGGAGTGGCAGGATACAGAGCATGTTGAACATTAGAAGAAGCAAACTTAGGGTTTGTGCTTGAAACAGAATGGGATTGGGTTTGGGCAGTACCAATCACACCGTCAGCTGCATGCAAGGTAGCTGGAGTAGTTGAAGTGCTGGAAGCATTAGGATGAGGTAATTCAGGTAGTAAATCATAAAGTGTTCCCATTTGTGAATAAACGAGGTCAAGATACTGAGCACGACTTATATCCTGCTCTTCCGTGACAATGCCACCCATGGCAATGT
Organism: Picea sitchensis; assembly: GCA_010110895.2. Classification (NCBI taxonomy): domain Eukaryota; kingdom Viridiplantae; phylum Streptophyta; class Pinopsida; order Pinales; family Pinaceae; genus Picea; species Picea sitchensis. Next base: position 184,696 of record SNQJ01S0011617.1, read on the forward strand.
CCTTACCGATTTCGTTCACAAATGATTTTGTAAACCATTCTGCTAGTAACTGATCAAGGAGATCAAGTTTAATGAGACGTCATCTCCTTCGCCACTCATGGATGTGATCAGATATATGAGTGCCTTTAGTCTGTTTGAAGGAAGTCAAAATCTCAGTGCTCGTGTCATAACGGATCAGTAACTAGTAATGCGTAAGGAAAGACATAGCTAGGGTATTGAAGTCAGAGAAGAAACCACGTGGCAATTGGATATACCACTTCGCAACAGAACCGGTAAGCGTTCGTTGAAAAAGATGTAAATGAATAGAGTCATCCATTAATGAGTTGGATGAACACCATAGGTGAAAAGTCATAACGTGATTATTTGGGTCCTCTTCCACTTTGCCATCAAATTTAGGGATGTCCGAAGGAAGCTTGGCTGGTATAGAAGGCCATTAGGGAGAGTGACGAATAGGATCATTTAAAATCCTAGACAAATCTGGAAAATCCAAAGTAGCGAGAAAAGGTAACTGTCGATTCACCTGCGGGTATTGGTGGCTTTCGGGTGGAATCCCTGTCGGAAAAATAGTAGGACCGTAAGCAGTCTGCGCATAATGGGAAGACCCAGGTAAATTCAGTGGTGGCTGGAGAGGATAGTAGTTCCAGGGATTGTAACCTTGAGCGGGGACGTGAGTTTGAGCATTCAGACCCCAAATAGGATTGGGTATACCTAGATATGGTTGGCCTATAGTAGGGAAAGGCAATTGTTGCCCCCCAGTCGTTTGAGGAGAATTTTGTATCATCTAATTCCAATACTGGGCCAAAGAGGGAGGTATATTTTGTCCAAAAGGTGGGTTTGGTCCCCCTACCATAGGCGGAGTTCCAACGGGAAGTTGTGTCCCAATTGAAGGTTTTGTAGTAATTGGAATGTGTCCAGTAAGAGGAAGTGGAATTGTACCACCTTGTCCACCAAAGGGAATCTGCAAGTTTTGTGTAATGGACGAGATAGTGCCACTAGGATTAGGATTGTCAGTGGAAGATAAGAAAGGTCTTCCAGAAGGAAATGGAGGGAGTGTTGGAATAAAACCGGGAATAGGGTGCCCAAGAAAAGAAGGACCACCTGGAGAATTGGATGGGGTTTGTGGAGGTGTTGGAATAGAAGCATTCAACGCATGGTATTTGGGTGGTAGTGTCGGAATGACATTGGGAATTCACTATGTGTTTATAGGAGAAAGACCAGCTACAGTGAACTTGGTTGGGACACTCGTAGTATTCGTGAGATGGGCCATTTCGAAAGGGATAGTAAAGTGATAAGTGGTATTCAACAGTACAGTCTCTGTCTCAGAAAACACCGGAGGGTTGATTTCGGAGACCACAGGTGAACCAGGACCAAAAAGGTCCCTTCGGAAAATAGTTGTGGACCAAAAAGGATCTTGGACTTCTATGCCAGGAAAAGGCCCAATGGGTGATCCATAATATGTAACAACTAATTCTCTGGAAGAATTCAGTCGCATAAATGGTCGCACAGAACCAGGGTGAAGTTGAAAATCCTCTCGAGTATTGGTAATTCGGAAAGGTTCTAGAGAGTTAGTTCGTTCCACTTGTGGTGTGGTGACGACTGTGGCTTCACTTTGCCAAGGAGAGCCCTCAGGTGTATCTGTAGGCAAGGGTTGAGATCCGTCCAGATGCTTTGGAGATAAACCCTGCATTCTACATGAATGACGTGGATGAGCTATTGTAAACAAGTGACAAACTTTGTGAAGAAAATCCTATGGTCAACTTCGAGAAACAAACAACACGCGCTAGTAAACAAAATCTAAGAAGCAATCATCAGGCAAACAATACCTTCTAATTTCGAAGCCACTATTTGGTGATGAAATCCAACGTCGCAACAACGAGACAAGAAGGGGTAGGGCTAGGGTGGAAAAGTTACACTGACGACCTTCTTAACGGACTTACACCCTGGTGCAAGCTCCCACACATAATCATGGGTATACCCTCCAAGGAGCCCGAGTGAGTTTGGTCAATGTCAATTCCAAGTACCGTGAAGAATTTCCCCTCCACAGTCACCTCGGGTAAGAACCTAGAAAGATAGGCCACTAAGGTCACCACCAACAACAATAAATCTTGGGGGAACAGTCGACAGTCCGATCCACACGTAAGGGCAGGGTATCTAGCCTGCAATCAACTCAAAAGGCTTCCACTCATCATTATGGGTATACCTCCGAGTGATCCCCGTAATACATGCAATCTCTACATTGATATCAACAAAGAAGGGTGAGTAACTCTGCCAATATCAATGCGACCTAGTGTTTGACCGTTGTGTGATAAGGGCTTCCTAGGACAAGATGTTAAAAATGGAATTTATCACTCCCTAACACAAGATGCTATTGTGTTTTTTGTGCTTTTGGAGAGTGTATCTCTCTTCCTACTCCAAAGCACTAGCCTAGATAAATGTTGGTGTAATAGAGCCCTAGAAAAGAGTTACTAGATAAATTTTATGATTACACAATGTTATTAAGAGTTGTTGTTTACTCAAAGGAAACAGAGGTGAAACTTATGTTGTATGACTCTGACTCAATAATGCAAGGATGAGAATGAAATGTATCACTTTTCTTTCAATGAATCGTATGTATGGGAGAGAGATAAAGTTTTCCAGATCAACCTTGAACTACAATGCAAAAATTTCCTTTAAAATGCAAATGTAAACAATCACTTATTCAATGACAATTCTCTATTGTGTGTTTTCCAAATACTTCAACAATCTCAATAATTTGATTTTCAATGTTTTCTAAAATGAAAAGAATTTTTTGAAAAAAAAACTTTTTGTTCACTTTTCAAAAAGGACCCACACTATGACAGCGAGAGTAGAGAAAATCAAAAACCAAATGAACAAGAAATGACAAACCGAATCAACTCTTTCAATGAAAACAAAAAATAAAGAGCAAACCAAAAGAGTCTTTTCAAATGCAAAAGAAAATGATCTTTCATACCAATAAGAAAATGAGAAAAACCAAGTACTCAACTTTCAACCAATCACTGATTCTCAACTAATCAAACACACTCAGATTCTGAAGTCAGAGAGAATGGTTTTGCCAAGAAAAGTCAAGAAACGAAAGTCAAGACACAAATGACAAGAAAAAGCCTTGAAGTCCTAAGATTGTTCATTCATGCAAACAAAGAAAAGAAATACATCAATCAATGGTCCAAGAAACTCATAATAGGCAATCAAACTAATTTGGGCAGTTGGAAATACCAAAACTCAAATCCAAAATTTTGAAAAATTGTGTTCGCAGGCAGGCAATATTACACAGTGCGAGAATCACTGATTCTCGCAGGTTACCGTTGAGAAGGGTGCGAGAACCTCGCACTGAGACCTAAAGGCAGAGTGTGAACTCTACCTGTTCTTGCAGGCTGCAATGAAGTACAGTGTGAGAATGTCTGAACATAATCAAAAATTTGAAAAATGAATCAAAATTGAAAAAGGCTTCTGAACCCAGAAGGTCTATCAGGATATCCTGAAGACTCAGAGATTGATAGGACAAGAGAAATGTAAAACCAGATCAAATGGCCATATAAAAACACCAAAATCCATAAAGAAAATGGGATTGTTCCCCAGTGGATTCACCAATTTTGTTATTGGATAAATCCATAGGTGCGGACACTAACCAATCTCCCTAGATCCACCTGGATCTAGAACAAAGCACGACAGAACATGACTCTTTCCCTAGATTTTGACCATTGAATTAAATAGGAGGCAAGAACAAATGACATACCTTATTATTTCTTCCTACGGTCTTTTTTTCTCCCACTTCGCTTCAGTGCTCTCGTGCAGTCAAGACCAAGACAACACAAATCAACCAAAGTGAAGAAAGCACAATCTATTCAACGATCAATCTATGTATATGATCAAGGAATTATACAATAAAGTGGAAATAGCTTTATGGGAAAGGGACATATTACTGTATCATATTGATGGAAAGTAAATATTACAACCTAAGCCTTGATGTCGCAAACTTCCTTTGGATAAACTTGTTGGAGTCTCCAAACTGTTGTAATATTACAATCTATTCAACACACACACTTGCTCACTTGTATGAAGAAGATCAACCCCTTTGGATAAACTTGTTGGAGTCTCCAAACTGTTGTAACTTCAGTCCTTCACACAATTCTTTCACTAATCTCCAATGAATCTTGCTTAACATTTTCCATGAGAATTCCCTCAATATATAGGAGAGAATGAATTAGTTACTTGGATAAGAATGATCCCAAAATATCAGGGAATCCAGTACTAGGATAATCATTCGAATGTCATCTCATCCTTCTAAAAGATTCCCTTCTAGAAGCATCAAGAATTCATCTTTTTCCTTTCTTTAGAAAGAGTTCACACCCTAGAAGTTCCACACAGTGTGAACTTCTCACACCCTGGCTTAAGGCATCTTGCGAGAATCATGCATTATCGCAGGCAAATATACTAGTAGCCTACAAACAGTCTTCAAAAATGAGTTTTCTGGAAGAGATGAAAACAACTTTTCTCAGGAGAAAGTTCTTATGAAGAGCCTGAGTACACTATCATCAATACATTATCATGATGACCAAAATCATGGGTAACACCAAGAAAGAGACAATGTACAACAAAATTGAAAGTGAACTCCAAGGAGTGCAACAAACACTTCAGTCTATCCGCACAGTCTCCACTGCGCTCCTACTAGAAGGAACAACAGAAGAGGGAGATGAACTAGTTCAACTATGGAAGATTGCTACCACAGTCGAAGTACACCTTTGAAAAGCAGAAGAAGCAACAACACAGGACATTCAAGCCCTAAAGCAAGCACAGTAGGAAATCATAGAACAATGCCGAGCCATGCAACAAGAGAAGTATTATCTCCAAGCGAAATTTGAAGAAGATATAGAGAAGATCCAAAAGGATAAAGAGAAACTACTTGCAATGTAGATCGAGATCGAGGAAGCAATCAACAGAGCATTTCACTTTGTGACTGTCTTAGAGTAGAAGGTGGAAGAACCCTTAGAATGCCAAGTAATGAAGCTTGTTGAAGTTATTCAGCAAATTCAACAAAGAATCGTGGACTTAGAACTTCAGACCATACCAAGTACCCCACAGGAAGAGTGTGACCAGCAAGAAATAACTACCCAGATAACAGTAGAAAGGATTAAAGTAATCATTGAGAAATGAAAACAATTAAGTAGTAGAAGTACGCAAATATACGAGAGCCTAATTGAGAACCCCGAATTGTATAAATTGGAGTCACAGCTCTAGGAGGCGAAGCATCAAGGAAGAAATCTACAAGTGCAGTTGAAGGCTCTTTCACCTATAGAAAGAATGAAGCGATTGGACAAGAAGTGCATCGCCCAACAACAAATCCATACGATCCAGAGAAAGATAATGGAAGCAATGCAATGGCTCAAACCTATGCAGGATAAAGCATGTCATCTTTTTACATAGATAGAGAGCCAGGGAACAGAGTTGGACCAAGTTGTGAATACAGTAGAATAGTGCCTAGAAGGGCCAGTGAATGCTGCAGTCATCCAGGAGTTCACCGAGCAAGAAGTAGTAGTAATGCAGCAGGTCAAAGCAGCCCGAGCCAAGCTTAAGGCATTCGAGGCATAATTGCGTAGACCTGAGTGACTCGAGATGATTCATAGGTGAGTTTTGGGGGCTTGTTGGCCCCTGACCAATTTTTGAGGAATACTTGGTCATATTTGACCATTTTTGGGACTTTGACAGCCTATCCAAGATGGAGCGCAATGCGAAGCAGAGATCATGGGATCTCGGCCCAGTTTGGGAATATGTAATGGGAAAGGGATGCCATCCCGTGGGTTTACCCATGTTTAGGCCCACTTTTGTAATGTATAAATAAGTAGCTAGGTGATGTAAAAGAATCAGTAGTGATCAATAGCGATAATCTTAGTACTAGAATTGATCTTTGTGATTGACTTGCAGAGCTAAGTGCAAGTGTTGTAAGTGTTGAGTGCACATATTGTAAGAAGGATCTGTGCTAGATATACTCAGAGAAGAAGGATCTGGAGAGGTGTGCATAGATATCCTATCTTATGCGGAGTGAGGTTTTGATAGCTCTGTTTTGTAACTCGAGTTACTGAAGCTAATAAAGAAGAAGAGTTGGTGGACATAGCCTCAGAGTGGGGGTGAACCACGTAAATCTATGTGTCATGCTTTGTGTTGTTACATTCATGTGTTTTCCCTCTCCTGCTAAGTGCTATGACATGTTTAGATAGATTGAATTATTATTTGTTCTTATTAGATGTGATAGATTTGATGTGTATAAAGTTGCTAGGTGCTTGACCTCCCAGATCTGGTCTATTATATGCTGCTAAGTGCTAAATTATCTTAGATCTAAGTATATACTGAGATGCTCTGTGTTATATGAGAAGTGATATAAGGGTTAATTCTAGGTGAACTATTGATTCTAAGTTCTTTGTTAAGTGTGAGATCACATATCTATGTTCGATATAAGGTTGCAGACACTTGAGTCCTACAACCACCCCTGCCTCTACCTCAAGTGAGACTTCATCTACTTCGTAGGGGTTGCTAAAAGGGCCAGTAGTTAGGGTTTTGTTGGTGCATTTTTGTAGTGTTGAACCATGGGTCTGTCCCTATGCCAATACCAACGAAGTTGTTAAAATAAACCAGTTTAGCACCACATTGAGGGATCACACATTAAGCTAGTACATAAAGCTTGTCCAAGGACTTGCACAGCCTAAGACACTAAATGAGAGTGAGAACGTGTTGATTGCAGAGTTTAATAAACCCAATTCAGAGTCACAATGTATTACAGAACTGAAGGAAATCAAGAAAAAGGTCATTGAACCTGTTTGGGAGTTTGATCAAAGATTCAAAACCTTAACTGGAAGATTGAATTTTAAGATCCTAGATGAATATAAAAAGGAATGGTTCATCGCTACCCTTCTCTCACATATCAGAGTTCCCTTGGTGCAGTAGAAGATTGCATCACAGTCAGAATCTTTGGAGATCACCATGAAGCTTGAATCAACACCTATGGGAGAATCTAGCTCAGGCATGAGCCAGATCTTGAGCCAACTGACTAGTTTTTCTCTGTAGGTCAAGGATATGAAGAAGGACAAGGGGAAGGAAAAAAGAGAAGATATTTGGTGTGTAAGATGCATATTTAGAGTTCATGATAAATAACATTGTCCCATGTTTCCTGAATATTTGGCCTCAGGAGCGTCGAGCCCCTTGAAGCAAGCTAACCTGCCTTGGTGCGAAGTATGCAGAAACTAACATCACCCTGGTGAATGCTACTATATGCAGAAGTATATTCAGATGCCCACAAACTTGTACTACACATTCTGTAAGTCCGTAGGGAATAATGATAAAGATTGTAGGGACTTTGTCCTAATGCACAAAACATCAAGAGACATATACAAGATCCAAGGTGAAGTACACCAAGAAGGAAACAATGCACAACATAATTCTCTAGGAAGAGGAAGTTTCAATCCTCGTGGTGGATACAAAGGATGAGGAGGAAGAGGAGGTATGGGTTGAGGTTGAGAACAAATAATCTATTACAACTGCATGCAACCAGGACATCTAGCTAAGGATTGTCAGAACCCTTGCACCACTTGTAGTTACTGCAGCTCCTTTGAGCATGTCAATGAGGATTTCCCTGTGTTTCAAACCAAGCTTTAGGAGAGACAAGGACCCCAGTAGAACCCTCAAGTACAACTGATATTCCTGAACCTTTTAGAACAGACCCTAGAGTCACTGTTACTACTCAAGAAGGAACTGCTACAAGAGTGATAGAACAATCCAAAGAAACATCATAGAAGAGTCATGAATCAGGAAAGCTATGAAGAAGACTCATGATTTTGATGCAAAGAAAGAAATGCAAATATTTGAGGAAGCAAGATAGGAGTTCAAGAGAGAACAAGGGTCCTCATCTAAAACAAAAATAGAAGTAAAAGAGTATGGAATGTCTCAGACATTTGATCAATCAGTTGCGCATAAAGAAGGGAAAGAGGTAAGTAAACTCATCGAAATTTTGTACGCTTATCTTAAGTTAATTCAAGATGAGAACTTTGTGTAAGAACTATAGAACTTCATCAGGCAGTATGATCTAGGAAATATAGACCCCTTACTGAACAAGGAAGTAAACCAAACTGGCAAGAAAAGAAGGACAAATAAAGAATTACATCTAAATGCTCAGATAGGAGAATATGATATAGATTATGTGGTACTCGACTTAGGTTCGGAGGTCAATGTCATCATGAAGAAAACATTGGCACTGATGGGAAGACCCAAGCTGATATACTCACCTATCAAGCTTCGCATGGCTAACCAGCAAGTTGTTAGCCCATTTGGATGATTGGAGCATGTCCCTGTGGATATCAACAAAGTTAGAACCTTTGCAGATTTTGAGGTAATTGAGATTGTTGATGATAGCTGCCCTTACCCTGCATTACTAGGAATCGATTAGGCCTTCAACAAATCTATTGTTGTTGATTTGAAGAAAATACATATAACATTTGAAGGAGATGGCCTTTGGGTCATTGGACCCTTAGATCCAGGTGAGGGTCAACAATGCACAGAGCCCATCAGAGAAGAAGATCGTGCATATGAATTGGAAAACATCTACAAACTAATAGCCATATAGCAAGATTATATCAATCCTACAACCAATGGGAATCTGAGCTAGTGAAGCAACAACGCATGTTCATCATACTCAGAAGAAGTGTTAGAGAACTGGTAGAACCATATGTATGAAGTATCTACTAGAAGATGTGCTAGACTAACTAGAGAAGTTCACTAGATTGGCACCACAGTGAGTAAGTTACCTACATTTGATGGCATGAATCCTCTAGAAACATTTCTTTCATATTTTGAAACAAATGTACTAACACAACAATGATTGTTGGTAATGTATGAGGCCCTGAAAGCTACACCAACAAGATGGTGGGGAATGCACAAAAGAAACAGCACAAACTGGACACAATGTCGAACCTTGATGACAACACGGTTCTTAGCCCAAGCAGTAAGTTGTGATGTAAGGTATATTGGTTGAAGCTTCCCAAAGGACCATATACAAAGATGTGAAGAGGCCTGGAGTGACATTCCTCGAGAAAAATGGGTGCACATATTTATTAACACGTTGGACACAACCCCTATCAACTGGTACCTTCAAGCAGAATTGCGCCTCATCACTATAGATTGGGAAGGTATGATTCGGAATTTTGTAACCACCTTTTTGTTTGAAAGTGAATTTCCTTCAGTAGACCAAGCATTACATATTGTGAGATAGAAAGTATTTGGGGAAGCATCTGGCCTCCCTCTTGAGCAAGAAGAGGACAAATGAACTACGCCATTACAGAAATTGCAAGGATGTTACAACATTAACACCGATGAAGATGATCATCCGAGGAAGGTAAACATCGTTGAGATAGAAGGCTATAGGGATGTGGAAGGACCAGGAGTTTAACTTCCATTCATTGGATAGCGTATCAAGATAAAGAAAGTCAATATTGGGACATAGGAGACACTGAATCTTGCCAATGTCGGGGATTATTGGGATGTTGCTACCATTGACAAGATTACAGAGTTATTGCACGAATATCAGGACTTATTCCCGACCAAGTTCATTGATATGAAGGGAATCAAAGGGCCTATGGGAGAGATGAGAATACCTTTGAAACCAGATGTGAAGCTAGTCAAGAAAAGACCCTACAAATTGAACCCGAAATACGAGGAAAAAGTGAGGATTGAGCAAGACAGAATGTTGGAAGCAAGGATTATAGAACCTGTCTAAGAGTCAGAGTGGTTCAGCCCTATGGTGGTGCAAGACAAGAAGATAGGTGAGATCAATATCTGCGTAGATCTTAGGAAGCTAAATGATGCTTGTTTTCATGACCCTTTCCCTACACCATTTACAGACGAAGTGTTGGATAACATGGGAGGCTAGGAAGTATATTCTTTTAGAAACGATTTTTCGGGATACCATCATATCTGAATTGCCAAAGAGGACCATCATAAGACTACATTTTCAACAGAGTGGGGATCCTACCAATATACAGTCATGCCATTTGGATTGAAGAATGCCCTGACCATATTTTCCAGGGTGGTGGTCGAAGCGTTCAAAGAATTTTTGCATACATTTTTAGAAGCATACTTTGATGATTGAACTATTTTTAGTTTGTTGAAAAATCATATTGAATGTCTAAGGCTAATGTTGGACAAATGCAGGCAATGTCAAATTTCTTTGAATTTGAATAAATGCATCTTATTTTCACCATTTGGAGTACTATTAAGTCATATTGTATGCAAGCAGGGATTGCTGGTGGACCCATCTAAAATTGCAATTATAGTTGATTTTCCACCTCCTACTTTAGTCAAACAACTGTGCACTACACTGGGCCATTCTGAATATTACAGGAAATTTATCAAAGGATATGCCCAAATTACAGCACCAATAAAGAAGCTACTAAAGAAGGGCTATTGGTATGAGTGGAAAAATGAATGTTAGCAGAACTTGGACACACTGAAATATAAGATGGTCATTGCACCCATTCTGGTTTTTCTAGATTTGGACAAGGAGTTTCATGTGCATGTCGATGCATCTTCCATTGCATTAGGAGCAGTAATGGCACAACCTGGAGAAGGGGACATTTATCATCCATTATCATTTTCCAGCAGGAAGCTATCCACAGCTGAAATTAATTACACGACTACAGTGAGAGAAGGATTAGCCATGGTGTATGCATTACGAAAATTCTTCCACTACTTGTTGGCAGGACACTTCAAAATGTTTACTGATCACTCTGTGCTGAAGTACCTAGTCAACAAGCTAGTTTTGGGGGAGGAGAATATGCATATGGTTGCTGCTATTTCAGGAATATGACTTTGAGGTCATGGTTAAACTAGAAAAAATGAATAAAGGCACTAACCACTTGTCCAGACTGGAACATGGAGAAGAGACGACTAGTTTGGAGGATACGTTGTCGGATGCATAGTTTCTCGCCATTAGAATGGTCGATGAACACTTCGTAGATATCATCTAGTTCTTATCAACAGGAATGGCACCTAGTGAGTACACAGTCCCTCAGAAGAAACATCTAGTCGCGGGTTGCATACTTTTCACTTATAGATGGACAACTATACAAAATGGGATAGGATGAAATATTAAGGAGGTGTGTTATGGAGACAGAGTGTGACCACTAATCCTCGTAGAATCTCATGAAGGCATCGCGGGAGGACATTACGCAGGGAAAGAAACTGCGCAGAAGGTTCTTCGAGCTAGCCTATGGTGGCCTACCTTACACAGAGATGTTAAAGAATATGCCAAAGCCTGCGATGTATGAAAACAAGTTGGGAAACCATCCAGAAGAGACCAATTGCCAATAGCACCATAATTGACCCTGCAAGCATTTGAGAAGTGGTCCATTGACTTCATAGGACCTATAAACCCACCAGGAAAGTGCACATGAGCAAGGTACATCATCACTATGACCAAATAGTTAACTAGATGGGCCAAAGCCAGAGCAGTCAAGGACTGTAGTGCAACTGCAACTACACAATTTATCTTTGAAGACATAATCACCAGGTTTCGATGCCCTAAGACCCTTATGAGTGATCAAGGAACTCATTTCATCAACAAGAGAGTTGAAGCCTTGACTGAAGAATTTGCAGTTCACCATCAGAAGAGTACACCTTGCCATCCACAAGCAAATGAAATGGTTGAATCATTCAACAAGATATTGGAGACAACATTGACAAAGATTTGTAGCGTGAACACAGATGACTGGGATTTAAGAGTACCAACAGTACTTTGGGTTTATAGAACCACTTCAAGAAATTAACAATGCAGACCCCTTTCAAGTTAGTTTATGGTCTTGAAGTTGTTGATCCAATGGAATACTTGGTACCAAGCTTAATAATTGTTTCATTTACAGACATGGATGATTCTGGTGTTGTTCAGGAGAGGCTCACACAGTTGGTCAAACTAGAAGAAGATAGATTTATTATAGGATTCCATCAGCAGGTAAAGAAGGAAAGAGAAAAGGCTTATCATGACAGACACATCAAGAAGAAGGCATTCAATAAAGGTGAATTAGTGTTGATGTATGACATCAAGTTCATGAAGCATCCAAGAAAGTTCAGAATGCATTGGCTTGGGCCATATGAAGTTTCTATGTCACAGAAGGAAGAAATGTGCAACTAAAAACATTGAAGGGAGAGTGGAAAGAAGGATTGGTGAATGGGAGTCGGCTGAAGTTGTATTATGACAACCAAATGCCCCACAGTTCTCAGTAAAAGCAAGAGGAAAAGGGTCTAGGTACCAGGTGCAATTGAAATTGGGTATCAGACATAGAAAAGAAATTATGCACAAGGATTGAAAGGAGGCATAAAGAAGAAAGCAAGGGTTGCACTATGCAGTCCAAAGTTGAAGTAAAATAGAGGGATCATATATAAAGTGCCTCGGGATGAGTCACATGTGAGTGTTGGGGGCTTGTTGGCCCTTGGTTATGGAAGGAAGCAAAGAACAAGGAAGGAAAGGTAAAAAGTGAGCTTCGTGGGAGACATAGTAACTGTCACTGAGTCAAAGTGAGCAAAAGAGCAGGAAAGATGGAGCGAAGTGAAAAAAGGCAAGCCATTGGACGAGGAGATCAGGGAGGATAGATCAACAAGGAAGAAGGATTGTAAACAACTCAGCAAGTAGAGACAGCCATCATTGGATGATTTGGAGCACCACGCGATGAAGAAGGAAAGACAGGATGGAAAAGCTCGAAAAAATTGGGTGAAGTTGACATAGGGTTTTGGTATCTAGGGTTTAGACACCTAGGTTTCGGCCTAAGGATGTCAGTGAGTGATTGTAATGTATAAATAAAGTTCAAGAGGACATAGGTTGGGTTGGTCATGTTATGTTGTTTGAGGGTTATCGATTTTGATATGATATTGTTGTATTGTAAGAGAGAAGAGCTAAGAGTGAGAGCCTTGTGGTATTGTAAGATCTTCAGTTGGGTACGAAGATCAGACCCTGTAGCTCGGTGTGCAGGAAAGGGAGAGAATAGGGAAGAGAGGAACAAGATATGCTATCAGAAAGGACAGATAAGAACTGTAATCTTTAACTTAATATAACATAAGCTCAGTTATGTGGATGTAGCCCTAGGGAGAGGGTGAACCATGTATATCTTGTGTCGAATGTGTGAGTTTTACTTTGATATTGTTATTATCATACTGTTATTTGTATTTTTGTAGTAGATCAGATCTATAGTTGTATGGAGTAGATCTAGTTGAATAAGTGATATATGCATGTTGAGTTATTTTATAGTAGATCCACTTGATATTCCACTGGTTGTAGACATCTCTGTCCTGCAACCCCCTCATAGTTGCTTCAGGTGAGACTGCATCTACTTCACAGGTGATGCCGAAAGGTCCAGTAGCTAGGGCTTGTTGGTACACTCTTGAAGTCAAACCCTGGGTCTGCCCCTGTGCCAACAGTAATGAAATTTCATACCTGCATCCTGGGCATCTTTGCAGTCTACTTGGAACAAGTTTGACAGGCATGGTTCCCAACTCATGAAGGTGCCTTATGTGCACTATGTTGCAACAACGATGACTCCTGTCGGTACTTCGTCTTTGCAAAATTTTCTTAACAATTTGCAGGCTAAGATCTTTGCACCCAATTGTGTAGCATCATCGTTGATCCGTTTGATTATAATGCCTCTTGTTCCCTTGTCGGTGACATATTTCTTCTTCATTTCTTCTGCCAATGTTTTCTCCTTAGACGTATCGTCCAAAATCAGCGTGGGATCCATACCCCTGGTGGGTAGTCCTATTATCTGTGCAATAAGTTCAATATTTATGGGGATGGGTTTGTCCAACCATACATCTCCTCCATGCATAACTGCTAACAGTTGCTAGATGCATGCCATCGCATATTGGACACTGTCGAAGTGTGGTATCTTTAACAATCCTAGAATTCTCATTTTGTCTAGTCCAATTTCGCACTTGTGTGGCTTAGTGATGGTTCCTCCGAGAGGGTTCACAGCTATTGTCTGCATAAATACCTATGGTGAAAGCTCTGGATATTTGGTTTCATCTGCTACTTCATGGTCAAAATACTTGATCTTTTCGAGATGACCTAGTAGCTGCGGGTCGACCTATACTCCATCTGGTATGTGAGGTAGCATGATCCCTACAGTTGGTTTCTTTCAATTTGAGATCGGTATATGAACTCAGTGCTCTTGCTGTGTTGGTTGGCTCTAAGTTCTAGTAGCTTCTGGTTGCTCCTTCGCCATCCATTCTGCCCAAGCCGTGCCCATTTCACCAGTCGGCTCGGCCGAAAAAGAAAAATATTGGATGGGTATTTGTGGAATGTCTGAGTTCACTTCTTCTTCCGGGTTTTGTGCGCTTCAATTAGCTCCTACGACTGCTTCAGCATTTTCTGGCTGTCCTTCCTAATGGGTTCCTACTGCTTCATTCTGAGGCTCCTGCACCGCTACTGGTGTGTCCTCTTTCATGGATTATGCTTGGGGTTGTGGAATCTCCTCTAGTATTGGCATGGATTCTACTGGGGTTTCCTCTAGCGATGGGATTTCATCAATATCAAGGATCTTTGTTGGTTGCTGCTCATTTTCTTCCCGTGGCCCTCATGACCTATTCTGAACCTCGGTTGGTCTGGTTGTCTGGCCTGGTTCTACAAGCTTCGCTGGTGCCATAATGGTGTCTGTCAAATGTTTTCTAAGTTCAAATGGCTTCAGTGAGCTCTGTGATCTTGCTCTGTGCATTCTAGTTGTTATTGCTTTCTCTCTATTCTCCTTTCATGAATAGACTAAATGTTTCTGTGCTCATGTGTTTTATCGGCTTGCCATGAAGCTTGTTGAGGACACTTCCTTCCCTATGGGTTTAATGCACCATAATTTCGGGTCCAATGCATCTCTCACAGTTTCGTACTTGTCATTATGCCTACTCTGTCATCTCTAGTTGGCACGTTTAGTGCAACATCCCATCCTTCCCTGCCTTGCTTTAACTATGCCTCATGTTGTCTGGTCAGCATGATTTTTCTAGCTTTCCTTTTCCCACTTGTTTCCTTTATTGATATGGCTGTTATATTTTCCTTCGTTGGCTTCATGTTTCGTATGCAGCTTGTCCATCATGCTACGTGCTATTTTAGGATTTTTTGTTTTTTTTTTCTACTGTGCGGTTGGTGGTTGACTATTCTTGTACAACTTCAATCGACTCCCATTGATTATTCCTCTGAGGTCTACACTTGCTAGATCTCTTAACTGTACAACTCCTCTGTCTGTGTCAAATTTTACCTCATATGGTCCTAGCCAATGCATCCTCATCTTTCCTAGGTGCTGCAATGCTTTATTGTCGTAGAGAAATACTAGATCTCCTTCCTTGAACATCTTCCTCTTGATGTGGAATTCGTGCCAAGATTTGTCTCTTGCTTTATGTACTTGTTGATGGAATCCTGCCAAGATTCGGTCTTCCTCCATTGACAGTAACTGAATCAATATTCCTTATACTGCGCCTCATTCTGTCATTTGTGTGATAGATTCTACACATAGGCTAGGATTAGAAATTATAATGACACTACTACTTCTTGACCATAGACTACTTTGAATGATGTGTGGCCTGTCAAATTTTTTCATGCGGTTCTATACGCCCATAACACTATTGGTACCTTGGGGTCCCAATCATCCCTATTGACGTTACATATCTTCGTCAAGGCGTTCTCTAGAATTTTGTGAAAGTATTCTACCATGCCATTTGCCTATGGATGAGATGGTGTGCTTTTTTGGTGATGAACTTCAAACTCTTCAAGCATCGCTCGGATGGTGTTGTTTATGAAGTGAATTCCTTAGTCGCTCATCAAAATTCTTGGGCACCCAAAACTAGTAATTACCTATTCAAATAGAAAGTGTGTAGTTATCTCTGCACTACAATATTTTATTGGTGCGGCTTCCACCCATCTTGTTAAGTATTCCTTCGTGGTGATAATATATCTTGCCCCTCTTCTCTTGGATTGTGGGTGAATTGGTCTCACAAAGTCTATTTACCATTTGTCGAATGCCTGAAGTGTCACTTTTGGTTGTAGTGGCATCTTGTCCCTTCTGTTGGGTTTGCCTACCCTTTGACAGACATCGCATTGTTGACAGTACTCTTTCGAGTTTTTGTGGATCGTTGGCCACCATAATCTTGCGTGTAGTACCTTCTGCTTGGTAGATTTTTCTGCATAATACCCTCATGCTATTCCCTCATGGGATTCTACTAAAATTCTTGGTCATTTGTGGTCTAGTACGTATCTTCGTAATATGCTATCTATGCCCATCTTGTATAGATGTCCTGCGATCAATTGATAGTTGGTTGTACGGACTACCAGGTTCTTCTTTTATGCAGTGGTATATTCTTGTGGCACAATACTTGTGCTCAAGCACTGGATGATCTCTACGAATTAATCATCCGCAATATGTACTAAGAATAGCTATGCATCTGGAAAGTTGTCTTCTAAGTTTATTGGTTCCTCTCCATTTGTGACCCTCGATAGGTGGTCAGGCCCTTCATTCAGTTTTCCTAGTTTGACTATTACCTCAAAGTCAAATTATTGAAGTAGAAGTAACCATCGACAAATTCTGCCCCCAAACATTGGCTTGTTGAATAGTTATTTTAGGGTTGAGTGATATGTAAACATCTTAAAGTGTTTTCTTTAAGATGTCTATATTTATGTAGTGCATAAACCATAGCTAGGAATTTTCTTTCTGTAGTGTTATAATTATGTTCTGAGTCTAATAGTTTTCTTCTTGCAAACGCTATCAGGTGATCCAAGTCTTCTGCTCCTGGTTATGCTACGATAACTCCAAGTGCTATCAATGATGCATCTACATGTACATGGAATGTCTTTTCCCAATCTGGGAATACTAATATAGGTGCAATAACAATTTTTTCCTTCAGGGTATCCAAACCGTGTTGGCACTTGTCATTCCATTGATACTTGGTATCCTTCCTTAACTATTTTTCCATTGGCGCTGTAATCTGCGCGTAGCCTTTGATGAATTTACTATAACATCCCATATTTCCTAATGTTTCTCTTAATTGGTAGACTGTTTTTGGTGTTGGTAGGTTAACAATGACTGTGATTTTGGCTGGATCCACTAGAAAACCCTATTTGCATACTATGTGTCCCAATAGTATCCCAAATGGTGATCCAAATATACATTTCTTGATATTTAGTGATATCTGTCACTGTTTGCATCGTTCTAACATCATCCGTAAAACTTCCACACGATTTTTCAACAGGCTATAAACTATCCAATCATCCAGGTATACCTCGCGAAATTGGTGGATAAATTCCTTAAATGTTGTGATGACCACTCTGGAGAATATCCCAGGCTCATTCTTCAGTATGAAGGACATGACTGTATACTGATCATATCCCCATTTTGTCACAAATGTGATATTTTTTCTATCCTCATGTGCTATCTTAATATGATGATATCCCGAGAATCCATCAGTGAATGAGTAGGCTTCATGGCCTCCTACGTTATCGAGTACTTCGTCTGTGAATAGTGTGGGAAATGGGTCGTGTAGGAATGCATCGTTCACCTTTCTCAAGTCGATGCATATCCTGATCCCTCTTCCCTGTTTCTTGTCCTGTACTACCATCGAGCTTATCCATTTTGATTCTTCGACTAATTCGATGATGCCGACCTCAAGTATCCTGTCGATCTCATCTTTGACTTTCTGCTTATATATGGGGTTCAATCTATATGGTCATTGTTTAATGGGTCTTGCATTAGATCTGAGTGGTATCTTAATTTCTCCTAACTCTCCAGCTATTCCTTTCATCTCTGTAAAGGTTGTGGGAAAAAGGTCGTTGTTTTCACGCAACAATTATGTGATGCTTTCTAGTGTCTGTTCGTCCCAGTAATATCTAATGCTAGACATTTTGGGCTGCTTGGCGGTTCCTATTTTAACCTTCTTTATATTGAGTGGCACAGAGATGACCTCTGACTCTAGGGGTGGTCCTTCCACATCTCTCTCTCCTTTGAATTCTTCAATATGAATATCGCGTGGATCATCTTCATCTGGTGCTTCCTCCTGTACATGATAACATGATAGTAGTTCCTTGACTATCTGGTTATTCTGCTATTGTTCCCCTGTGATAACTTCTACTTATGGTTATGTAATGAATATGATGTCTCTAATTCGCTTCAGGAATGTGTCTATGTTGGGGTTCTCATGCTCGAATGAGAAAGTGACTGTAAAGTTCTGTTGGAGTGTCGCCCATGTCTTGGTTCCTTTGCACATTTCCTGGTCTGTATACCAATTCACTTGTATTCCTTCTAAGGTATGAATGAAGTGGTGAGACCATTCTTCTGGTGGCATCCTTTTCCACAGTGTTTTACACACCTCCAAGTGTTCTGTGCATGTTCCTAGTCCATCATATTTATGTCGGTTGTTCCATATTTGTTATGCGCCAAACCTTATGCGCAGTAATCGTTTGCACTGGTATCAATATGTGATTGTCTCTTTGTGCATACCCCACTATATTACAAGTGTATCCTTTAGTGCTAACTCCAGTGCTAGAAATCTCTGGTTTTCTAATGCTTCGTCTTCATATTGTGTCAAGAAAGTTTCTAAATCATTTAGCCCATGAAAACTGGGTGGTTCTCTGATTTTTGTGCCAATCCATCTTACTGCATAGTATATTATTGCACACATTCTCGTGAATACTTCATGTAGTCTTTTCTACCATTTTTCTAATCCGGTGTCTGAGTTTGTTGTGCATGAAGTAATTCTCTGCCAACTGAGTACCCCGTCTACAGTTGGGTTTATATAGTTCTCATCATGCACAATTGTTCTATACAACTGGTTGATTTCTTCTAGATCTAGACAAGTGGGTTCTACGAACCTCTCGCCTTTTGATGGGTCGAGTGGGGCTATGACCCTATAGTCCCCCAACTCAAATGTCATTTTTCTAGTTTTTAAATTAATTATGGCCTAGTTGTCGAACGCCCAATCTAGACCAAGTAGCGTCGGGTAAGGTGTTGTTTCATCTATTATTTCGAGGACTTCAATGTCTGCCTTAGTGCACACACCATCCAGATCTATCGTCACTCCTTTCAGTCTACCTATTGGTAGGAGTCTATGTTGATTTGCTATCTTCAATTGAACAGTTGAGTATCCCAGTGTAGGTTCTCCCATGCATTGCCATGTAGTTTTTGGTATTACATTCACTTCAGATCCTAGCTCTAGTATAATATCTCCCATATTGAAATACCCAATGTTAGAATTTAGTCTAAATTCCCTACTTGTTCTTCTTCTTGTGTGTAGGTGGCTGACAGTTTTTAGTTCTGTCTTCTATTTCATTTCACTGCTACATTTTTCTAGGATGTTTTGCAATATTTTGACAGATGAAGGATCACTTAACATTTTGATACATGATTGAAAAAATTCTTTGATAGTACTTACTTGTTCCTTGGGTTTTATTTTGTTGGTATGGTCCAGTGATGGTGGCATGCCATTTTTTGGAGCTTCGTTTCTCTGTTGTGCAGTCAACACTATGTCCTCCTTTTGGAATTCTTGTCAGGATTCTGTAAATATCTCCTTCTCCTTATGCACATCAAACTACTTCTTGGGGTCAATGTTCTTCTTTACCCATTGGTTCTGCGTTGGTTCCTGTCGAACTGTGTCATTTCCTATTTTTGTTCCTCCTCGAGCGATGATGTTGATGTTTCGTCTGTCATTTCTTGCTTTGGTTTAAATTCACTGAACATTTTGGTTATTCTGATTCATTTTTTCTTGGATCTTCATAAGTAATGTCAAACATTCCTCGCTATCATGGTATGATGCACGACAATACATACAGGTCACTGGTGGCAGTGGGAAGTCCCATGCATAATGTCCTGGTTGTTGGAAATTGTGACATGTGACTAGTCTTCTACCGCGTCTGAAACCTCCTTTGGCTCGTCCTGCTCCTCTATAAGTTGTGCGGTCACCTCGTGGTGCATTATACTATGGTCCTTGATTATACTATGTGGTATTGTACTAGGGTTGTGCTGGGTTGTACTGTGGCTGCGTGTTATTGTAAGGTTGTTGCGTAGTATTATACTACTGTTGTGCAGTGTTGTATGGTGTTAGGGCTTGATTGAACTGAGGTGTTTCCTGCCAAGTCATCATTTTTTCCTATACTCTGTATGCATCTGATGTTCTTTCCCACATCAAATCCATAGTTCTACAATATTTTTCATCATGGCTGACCAACTTGCAAAAGGTGCAATATGAGTTCGTTGGGACTGTTTGATATTTTTACATCATTGTGCAATGGTAAGGGTCGTGACCCAGTTTCTTGCATATTTACCACCATAATCCTCCATGTGGTAGTGGGTTTGGCATCCCCGTCGCCATATATGCGAATGTTGGCCATTCATTTTTATGATGTCCTTCCATCCTGCAGGTAGTGCACCAAACGACTTTTTGTTTGTCCTTGTTCTTATTCTGGTTTAGATAAAATGTTAAGTTATTCAAATCCTCCTTCAGTTCTTCGATATCCCGGTCCATCTAATGGTATTGATTCTCTTCTAATTGCAAGGCTTCCTGCAGAGCTTCTTCCTACGTTTGAAACTTCTGTTGTCGTAGTGGATATTTTAGGTGTGGGAGTAGTGAGTTGACAAACAGGTGCCGATGCTGCATATCGGTCATAAGGTATTTTAACTTTCCTTTTAATAACTTGAATCTTTGATCAATATCCCATACCAATTCTCCTGGTTTATGTCTTATTTAAATCATCTCGTTCATGTATTGATCCTCTGATCTCGGCTTCTGGAACTAATTTATCAATAGTTTCTTAATGTCGTCCAATGTCTTGGTCGTCTTGGGAACACTGTTCGTGTCTAGACTCATGTACTAGTTTAGTGCACGGTCTCTTAGTGTGATTTATAGCTATGTGATTTTGGTGTTGTCATCAATGATCTTCTTTTCTTCCCAGATCTTTGCGCAAATGAATAAATGATTCTCAGGGTCTTCTGTTGCTTCTCCTCGAAACTCTGGTAATCTAATAGTAGGATCATGTCCCGCCATCCTGAATATTGAACTATTCCCTCCTCCTCGCAATGTAGATACTTGACTAAGGTTGCCTAAACTATCTCCTCCAGTTGTTTCTCCTTATGTAGATGTACTCCTTGTTGTCCTACTGCCTCCAAAATTTGGTTGTCTAAATGATGGTGTTCTCTTTGGTGTATTGGTTGCACATGGGTTTATGGGTTCCTCACTAACATTAATATGAAAGGGATGGTTGCCTTCTCCTCCTATTCTTGGGACTCTTGTTTTCCTCTCATACATGGTGCACAGTATTTCCTCAATCTGGTACACACCTCGGAGATCCTCTACCTCTTCCTCATCACTGACTAAGCCGTACCTCTCGACTATGGCACTCCTCTTGGTATTCACCTTATATTGGTAGGGTGCTCTGCTACATGTCGTTCCTGATGATGCCAAGATCCACTTAAGCTGGTCATCATTCATCAAGATCAGGTCCAAGGGTTCCTCCTCCTTCTTCTCTTTATCCTGCCCTCCTTCCATTCCTCCTCTCTCTGTCAGTGCTTCCCCCCTTCCCCCATGCACGCAGAAAATTCTAGTTGTTTGATTCCATTATCATTACACCTTTGTTATATAGCAGTATCTTGATAGAAGTATATAGTGATCGAATGTACCTTCCTCTGGGTCCTCGTAGGAACTCTTGCTCAGATGCGCTATATGACTTTGTTGTGTCTACCGCAAATTCTCTGATAAAGCCTACCACAATACTATCAAGCCAAAAGTCGACTGCGTGGGTGAATTTGTTGTTCACCTGTCGTAGTTGTTGGATCTGTACTAGAGTCCAATATATCTGTTGAATCTGGTTCATCGTGTGGTTATCCGTTAACCTTAAGATCCACTCCTATAGTAGATGCGAAAAATCATAGAAAAAGTTTTTCGTGTAAATCAATAAATACGTATTTATCCAAGTATCTATGCGGTGTGATTCTAGGGTTTTTATTGTCTTTGTGTGCAAACTATAGCTCTTTAGTTCTCATCCAACCCTCGATTTCTTCTCTTGTGGGGTTCCAGGGTCTCCACATTCCCTTCTAATGACTCATTGCTCTTCAACTATTCTTGTCCACTCTATCTCATCTATGCAATCCTCTCTTGTTTCTCTTAACACGGAAACAAAACCATTTGTTGGTTATCGATTCCCTTCTTGGGTTATCTGAGTTATTGACCTAGGGTTAATGTCATTTAGGGTTCCACAAAGCCTCTAAAACTATCGACCCTCCTAGTAAACCAAAAGGAAACACAACACCTGGAAGGTACTGCGCAGTCTCACCCGAGATAGCTTAAATGGGTGACTGTAAGACTTAGGTGTTTACAGTCTAGGAAAAGGTAGAGGATAAAAGGCTTCTTGATTAAGGCCCTATACCACGAGTTGTTAATGTAATATTGAAATTGTATACGTATATCTCACAGTTTAATTCCAACAAAGCATAAACAAATTCATAACAATGTATTAACTCATTCATCAAGCTTAACCATTAACTGCTGGAAGAAAGTAAAGACATGCAAACATTCAACACATTACATGAGTATTATTGTGGTTCACCCCCTCCTGGTCTATGTCCATAAATATTTGGCTCTTGGCTCTTTTATTATGATAGTAATTGATTTCCTGCGCCGCGTGCTTACAATTCTCCACAATACTGGGTAAGATCTAGGTGAGGCGAACTAGATCGCACCATGCTCTACAGCCTGTGGTCTAATCCTCAGATCTACCTTTCCTTGTATCTTCCTTTCTCAACAGTGTACAAAATAAGTTCATACAACTTAAAACCCATTACATATCGCCTACGGTCATAATAAAAACAACAATACAATAACAAAATCCAACAATCAAGAACCCTATATGATACTTTCGTATCTATATTTATACATTTCGAGCTCTTCATCCATTTACAAAGTATTACCAAAACCCTAACCATTCTTACTCTAGGTCTTTCTCCCATGCGCTTGTTTTTCTTCTTCCAACTATCGCTTTCCTTTGTGCACACTTTCTTGCATTCATGCATGCTAATCTTTTGCCAATTGTTACTTCAGTTTTCTGCACACTTTCTTTCCCATGATCATTCTTCTTTCCACGTTAGACTGGTGCCAACAGTATCACCTATTCCTCCATCTCTTGAATCAATTTTGGCCCAATTGTCTCATGGTCTTCTAATCTTTCCCAACTCAATGGTGTTTTGCATGGCCTTCCATACAGAGCTTCGTAGGGTGGCATTTCGATGGAGTTATAAAAATTGTTATTGTAGGCAAACTCTACCAAAGGTAGGTACTTATCCCAATGGGTTTGATTATCCATAACATACATCCTAAGCATGTCTTCCATAAACTAATTTACTCTCTTTGTTTGACCATCTATTTTAGGATGATAAGTTGTGCTTAAGTTCAACTGCATCCCCAACGTTGACTCCAAACTTGTCCAAAACCTAGAAGTGAATCTGGAGTCCCAATCTAGAATGATCTTCTTGGGTATCCCATGTAAACAGATGACCTCACTTACAAACATGCGTGCCACATCAGTGACATCGTAAGTGTCTCTAACCAGAATAAAATGAGAACTCTTGGTCAACTTATCAACTATCACAAGAATGGCATTGTGTCTATGAGATGTGAGCGACAACCCCACAACAAAATCCATAGAAATGACTTCCCACTTGGACATAGGAACATCATGTGGTTGTAGGAGACTTGTCAGCTGATGGTGGTCATCTTTCACTTGTTGACACTCTAGGCACTTGGTGACGAAATGTACTACATCGTGCTTCATGCCTACCCAGAAGACAAGCTTCTTCATGTCTGCGTACATTTTCTTCACACCTGGATGTGCACAATAAAGTGCTCTATGGGCTTCCTTCAGTATGATGCTTCGAATATACCCACCTTCAAGGATGTACATCCTTCCCTGATATCTTAATAGTCCATCTTCTTCTAGGATATATCCTTCATACTTTGGATCTAACTGCCTCCCACTCTGGAGGTTTGAAGTAACCTTTAAATACCAACTGTCTCCAAGGAGTTGCGTCAACACACGCTCTCTCATATTGACTTTTAAGGGTACCAAGAAGAAGACACGTGGTCTCCTACTCAAGGCATCGATGACCACATTTTATTTTCCCTTGATGTATGAAATACCAAAATTGTACTCACTCATAAACTCACTCCATCACCTCTGCTTGGCATTAAGATCCCTTTGAGTGAAGAGATGTTTTAAAATTTTATGGTCCATTTTGAGTTCAAATTTTCGCCCAACTAGATAGTGCCTCCAAAGTTTCAGAGCTATCATTATAGCTGCCAATTCTAAATCATGAGTAGTGTAATGCTCCTCGTGTTGCTTCAAATTCCTTGACACATAAGCTATCACTCCTCCATCCTGCATTAGCACGGCCCCCAACACTTGGTTTGAGGCATCTGTGTATACTGTGAAGTCCTTTTCCATATCCAACACTCGTAGAATTGGTGCACTAGTTAGTAACCTCTTAAGCTCGATGAATGCACTATCACATTCTTTTGTCCATTCATACCTGACCCCCTTGTGCTACAAAGTGGTGATGGGTTTCTCTATTTTAGAGAACCCTTCCACGAATCTCTGATAATAACCCACTAGCCGCATGAATCTTCTTACCTCATGAGCATTTTTCGGCACTGGCCATTCCATAATGGCCTTTACCTTTTCTAGGACCACAAAGATTCCTTCACCGAAAATGATATGACCTAAATAGTGAATTTCTTTCTGGAAGAAGGAACACTTCGACAACTTCCCATACAATTTGTTCTCTCTAAGGCAGGACAACACCACTCGTAAGTGCTCCTCATGTTCTCTTTCATTCTTGGAATAGATGAGGATATCATCTAGAAAGACTTGTACAAAGAAGTCTAAGTACTTCTGGAATACATCATTCATGAGGCTCATGAATATTGTTGGTGCATTGGTCAATCCAAAAGGTACTACAATGAACTCGTAATGGCCAAACCGAGTTCAAAAGGTAGTTTTAGAAATATTGCCTTCCTTGATCCTTAACTAGTGATACCCTGATCGCAAATCAATTTTTGAGAATACTGCTGCTCCTTTCATCTAATCAAAGAGATCATCTATTCGTGGAATAGGGTACCTATTTTTCACTGTAGCACAGTTCAAGTCCCTGTAGTCTATACATAGTCATAAGAAACCATCCTTCTTCTTTACAAAAATTACTGGTGCACCCCAAGGTGAGACATTGGGCATTATTAGCCCTAAGTTGAGTAGTTCTTTCAACTGCATCTAAAACTCACAAAGTTCTAGCACGGTCATCCTATACAGAGTCTTGTAAATTGGTTTTGCACTAGGTTTTAGCTCAATAGTAAAATAAAGCTCCCTCTCAGGAGGTAACCCTGGCAATTCTTTCGGAAAAACATCCTCAAACTCTGACAACATTGGGTATTGATCCAAGGAGGGTCCTTTCCTTTCATTCACTTCTTCCATTACATATAGTCGAAACCCTTGCCTCATGCACCACTTAACCTTTATAGTCGAGATAAAGTGTAGAGACACCTTCCTTCGTACACTATGGATCTCTACTGACCTTCCTTCATCGTCAACACACAACACCCTTTTTGTGAAACAATCTACCATGGATCGATGGGCTTCTAACCAATCCATTCCAACGATTAGGTCTTACATCCCCAGAGAAATGATGTATGCCTTTAACCTGGTAGTACACACTCCCAGGTCTACTAGACAATTATCAATGCTAGGCCCTGCCACTTGTTTTTCCCCCAAAGCCATTTCAACTTGTTTAAAGTTGTCATGCTAGTAGGATGCCAACCCACTCTTTTCAATTGCAGATGGTGAAATGAAACTATCTGTAGCACCATAATCAAATAAAATTTTAACATTGATATGATTTAGCGTACCTGACAACTTCACCACCATGGATTGATGTTCTTCTTGGCGATTATTAACTATTGCATAAAACTACTAGCTGCCACTTGCTCTTCCCATTGGGGCCTTTCCTTCTCTATGCAAAAATCCTTCTTGCAACTCTAGGTAGTCACGCTGGTAATGGGTTCCTCCACATCCCCAACATGTAACATGAGATGGATCTTGCACACTACTCTGTGATAGTATCTGAAATGAGTTTCCTCCCCTGGAACCCCTGCCCCTACTTACTTCTCCCTGAGAAGTTCGTGGACCTTATTGCGTCATTCATGATGAATGGGATGTTGCACTTGTTTCCATCAAAATACATGTAGTAACTGTCCTTGGTGCGACTCTATTACCATAAGGAGGTGGCCTAGAGATCCCTCCCCTGGAGAAGGTCCTAGGGGCCTTCCCCGTGAATCTAGGATGATGTGGAAAGGTCAATCTCATACCTCTGTTTAAGATCATATGTTCCTCTACGTAACGTGCATTTTCAACTACTTCCGCTGCTGAAGATGGTTTCCACATCCGTACCATGGCACTTATCTTAGGGTTTAACCCATATACAAAGCATTATGCATGTCGTTGATCATTATCCATGTATGAAACATATTTTACCAACTCCATGAACTTGATCTCGTACTCTTCCATGGTCATTTTTCCCTGTACTAGAGCATGAAATTCTCCCACCTGTTGTTCCTCATAGTAATCTAGTAGATATTTCCTCCAGAACCTTTCCTCAAAATGTTCCCATGAGACGGTGTCTGGGGTAAGGTGAAACTGCCTCTCCAGGTTTTCCCACTAGTTCAAGGCACTGTCCCTTAACTAAAATATTGTTATTTTCTCCTTTGAGGTCGAAGCATACTCTCTTAAGGAAAAACATAGTGTCATTCCTTCCAACCATGCCTCTGTACGTTCACTGGCACGACCCCCGACAAACTCTAGAAGTTTGATCTTTTGTAGTTCTCTAGTGATGTCCTAGAGTGGAGCCCCCCCCCCTGAATCCCTTAACGCTTCAAGGTTACCCACTCCATATGGTGGGGGCTCCACTTCGACCCCTGTTGGTTGATGCCCCTTTAAATTCTCATTTATAACCTCCAAAGAGAACAAAATGAGAGCTAATTCAGGTGATGGTGGTGGTGGCATTGGTGGTCCTTGCAACGATGCCCCTCGGCCTCGATTTCCCCGAGTCCTAACCATCCTGTATCATTGAATCTTCATCAAAACAAATGCTCGTCAGAGTAGAATCTAAGGTAGTTCACATTCGCACAACTTATACTTGTAAACATAGGGTTAGGCGTAAGTTTTTTTTCACTTGTCTGTAAACAAACGTTACTCTCTTTAGGGTAAGTGGCTAAATTTTGGGTTGAAATCCTCTAATCTTGGTAACTTCATTCATAATAGTTTCTAATTCTCTTACCTTTCCGACTATGTTAGCACTGTGAGGTACTCACCAATAAGTGTCACTTACCTCCTTAAGTCTTTAGTGACTTGGAAAATAATTAAAGTGTCTTAAATACAATGTTGATTAATCATTATAACCTACAAACCTAGACTAAACTTTAACCTAAGTTTCAATAGTCTTAATCAACACATTTGGTCTAATCCATCAAATAAATATTATTATTTTAACATGAATTACTCACTTAGTTAATTAATCACTTGTTAATTAATTAGTAATTAATTAATCACTAGTATCAATAGTTTGAAATAAAATTTAAAATTTAAAATTAGAATTTACACTAAATAATAATTTAGAATAATGTTTTAAAATAATTAAAACACAAACAGATTTAAAAATAAAATAAAATAATTAAAATAGAAAATTAAAAAAATTAAAAATAATAAATAATAAAAAAAAATTGAAGTCTGGCATCGTGGGTCCTCGCATGAGGCCCATGTGCCCCTCTTGCCCGCTCTCAATTCCCAACCCTACACGCACTCTCCCCCGTCTCTCCATCCCCAAACCCTACACCCACTCGCTTGCATACGCTCCTTCCGTAGGCCACCTCCTCCAGTCTGCAACTCCGAACTCTAGAGGCCTATGTTTTCGCCTTCCTTTTGAGTAGGGGTAGTGTTTTGGCTCATGGGTTCCTCCCATGGCACTCTAGTGCAAAACTACTGACCTGTCAACTTCCCTCCTCGTGGCTTTCCTCTCAGCGCTTGGGCGTTGTGTTGAGCTTTGGCTCTTGACCCAGGCGCAAGGGTTAGTGACCTGTGGGCTTAAGATTGCATGGTTGGCACATTGGTAATAGAACTTGGTGGAAGGATCTAATATTGGTGGAGTTTAAAGGTTCAAACCCGTTGGCCTACACTCTGTGCATTGGGCGTAGTGCACTCAAAATGGCCCCATGTGGATTCATCCTCATTAGGACTCAGCGTTTGGTCTCGCCTTTGGTGTTTTGTGTTGTGTTGGCTTGGCTCATGGACTGCACGAGCTTTGGCTCTGTGTGGGCTCTTTCCTTAGTGCCATTGAGCACATTATGCCCCTTGTGGGCTACTCTCCCATATGACTTGGTGCAGACTCTTGGCGCTGGTTCTATGTATTGTGTTGAATTGGTGTTGTGGATGTAGGTGCAGACTGAGGGCGGTGAGGATAGCATGTAAGGAGGAATCAAGTTCCCTCCATTTTTCAGGTAATTGAAGCTAACAGTGTTGCTACTAAGTAGGTCGCATGGAGCGGGAGCTAGGCCTTCGCGCGCTTTTTTTAATGGGTGTTTCCTTGTGATTTGCATTGAACACTAAATCAACCCAAGGTATCCTTCTTGGTGCTTGGCACTTGGTTGTTGAAATATCATTGGGATTTTCTCTCTTATATGCATAAGAGATATGGGGTCGATGGAATTTAAATAAAGCTCAATAAGTCTTTTACGTGCATTGAAATTCTACTTGTGTTGGCTTGTGTGTTGTGTAGTGTGCTAAACAACAAGCTTGGGGCTCGGAGCTAGGCCTTCTACTATTTTTTTTTTTCTGTTTAACTCCTGATGTGTGGCATGCGGGGCTTGTTGGCTCCATGTTTGGCTTGGGTACACTATGCCTGACATTAGACCTAGAGATTGGGTCTCAGGCCGGGCTTGGCAACTTGGATGGTTGACCTGATAATGAAACTGAGGTGCGGCTTGATTAGAGTTGGAAATTGGGTTAAAAGATCCAATATATTTATTTTTTTTGGGATTCATTGTGCATGGGTGTTTGCTACTTGGATTATGTGGGCACTATCCTCATGGTTTTGTTGGTACTCTATTTTAGTGGAAGCCCAATAATTTCTTATTTCTTATTT
>SNQJ01S0011617.1:215228-245566 GCA_010110895.2 Picea sitchensis
AAGTCTTCAAAAAAAAAAAATTCTAAATTAATAATTTATTAAACTAATATTTTATTAAACAAATATTTAATCATGATCATTAAATAATTAATTAGGTTTGTTACAGGTTTAATGAGAAATCTCCTCGAGCCATTCACTTATTAATGAATATCTTTATAGAACCTACATCCTGAGTTATTAGCATTAAACCATACTAAATGCATATTGGGAAAAGCACGAAGGTTGCGGGGATGGACGAGAGCAATTAGGATTTGGGAATATTTGTGAAGCTGCCAACCCATGATTGCGAAAGGTAGAAAATTAGATAAGTGTTGTAATGCGCTCGGTCAAACTGAATATAGGATAGATGAGATACTTAGGAGCTCAGGGAGTCCAATGGTCAAAATGTAGATCCTGAATCTTTTGTGTAATGTCCCCAGCCTTCACCAACAGGCCGAAAATGCTACCTAACAATTGTATCTTTTAATTCTCGGTTCTGATACCAATTTTCCACATTCTCATCCACTCGGGTTGAGCCATGCTACCCCACAAAACTATCATGCTCGAATATACCTAGTATATATATATCTAATGCAATGTTTTAACCAAACATAAACATTTTTTTCATACGCAGGTTAATGTGAAAGCGACTATAAAAAATACAAATTAATATTTGATTTACATTCTTCTATCACACAACATAATGCAGAAATAAAAGGAAAACCATACATGAAGTAATCACAGGAAAAACCCATAAATATAACAACATATATAAATACACAACATATAAATGAATAGGGGATTGGTACTTATCTTTTAAGAGAAGTACACCAATTGTGTGTAGACCTTCCACGAAGCTCCCATCCTTAGACCAAGCTTCTCATCACTCTCAGTAGTGGGTCACCCCCGAGCTGGGACTAAATTCCACTGGCAAGGGATTCCTAGGTTAGGCAAGGACAAGAGGAAGCTGCATGGTACAATAGGAAGGATTTCCTACGAGGAGCTACTTATGCACAAAAAGCGCAGACTCTCATTCCCCACATTCATGTTCCACCCTAGGAGTTTTCACCTTCACTATCACACAGTTCATCGGTTGTTTCACCTCCTTTTTCAGGGCTTCAAGAACATGATGGATTAGGAATTCTCATAGTTCTATAGCTGCTACTAGACTTCCTCCAAGATATATCACTTCTTCCACACACTCTCTCACCTGGATAGAGTTTCTCATAGGCCTGACAACCTCCTTCTTCACTCTCTCTCCTCAACACATGAGCAAGGTGATGGTAGCAACAAAAACTAGACGTGGGGAAATGGTACTGACAGGACCATACACAGGCAACCCCTAGGTATAGGTACAATGAGGGTATCAAATTAATCTTGTAGCGGAGGTTCAGGTGGTTGTGGAATTCAACAATGGTGGAAAAAATGACTAACTGCTTTCTTTCTTAGTGTCTGCATGAATGGGAAAAAACCATGGCCAACAAGGAGAGAATGGTGAGATTGGTCAGAACGATGAGAATCGTGAGGATGGACTGAATGGTGAGAACATCCCCACAAACAGGAGGATGGTCAGAATGAATGAGTCGTGAGGATTCCCCCCCATAAACATGCATGGATTTTGGATGACACTTGGCTCCCTCCAGGAGCACGTTCCCCCCACTTGGAACTCGTTCCTCTCCCTAAGGAACTTAGGATAAATTAATACCCTCTTTACAAATTTTAGAATAATAATATATTATTAAATTAGCTCCTAGGCTTAGCCCTTATTTCCTAGACTCAAAGCCCCATCCCTTCCCCTACCCAATGGAGCTTAGTCCCCCATAACTCTTTCTTTGTGGTCGGTCTATACGCAATGATGCTTTTATATTAATTATATGAATATTTACATGTACAAAACAATCTCTTGGCCTAATCAACACATAAGCCTACCAGTTTATAAATACTTGGCCCACTAGCCTAAAAAACATGTTACATTCATAATTACAATTGAGGCTCAACCTTGGGACATTACAATCCCCTCCCCTTATTTTTGCACTTTCCTCAATGCAACTCATTTACACAACATCAATAAGATTTTCAAAATATTCAAAAAGATGCGGGTATTCTTCCCGCATAGCATCTTCGTGCTCCCACGTTGTGTCATCAGTTCCATACCAAGTCCACTAAACATTTACAATCCTTATGGATCGATTCTAGAGCTTCTTGCTTTTCTGGTCCAGTATGCACACCAGATGCACTTGTAAAACACCTTCTTTTCCCACCTGAATCACATTCCAATCAATCACATGATTAACATCATGTATATATTTCTTGAGCAAGGAGACATGAAATACATTATGAATAGTCATGCATGCAAGAAATGCAAGCATATAATCTATTGGTCCAATCCTTTCTATAATTTCAAACAGTCCACAATATTTGGCTGCCAACTTAGAACAGTTTCCCAACTTCAGGGAACTTTTGTTGGATTTCACCTTCAAGAAAACATGATCCCCCACTTTAAATTCCCTGTGATTTTTGTTCTTGTGAGCATATATTTTCTCTCTATCTTCTCCAACCTTCAAATTTTGTTTAATATTCATCATTTTCTCTTCCATTTCCTTGAGAAACTATGGCCCAAATATTGGGTATGTGTTATATTCTTTGCATGTGCATGTGTGGGTGTGTCAGATTCAACCACTGCATATGAAGATCCCTTGTAGTAGTGCTCTTTGTGTCATGTTCATCAGGCACTTTCCTAGGGGGGTCCCAGGGGAGGGAAGTTATGCCCCCCCCCCCCAGTTACGCGCAATGTTCAGGGAAACACCCTGAATTATTTTTTTTTGGATGGTTTTTGCTATTTTTAGTGCATTTTGTTATTTTTAGCAGTTTACTAAATTAATCCCAGTTTTACGGATAAGGGTTTTGGTATCTATGGATGTAATATACCAGATCTAAAAAGTATGCTACAGAAATAAAATGCTAGAAATGGCAGAATAACAATAATATAACCAACATAATCTCCACAATAACACATAAATGATATAAGAACAACAACAAAAATAACACTTGATTCAGAAAGAAATGTTCACATGCCTCTTCAAGGGGGAAACTTCCATTCGAGCAACACTCTGTTACAATAATATCCAAGCTAGGGTTCTCATACCCTCAAATCCTATTTATACTAAATATGTCTATCAAAAGAAGCATCTAGAGGAATATCCTTATAGAAGAAAAAGCTTCTATTAGGTCTTCTTACATCCGCCTTATTCTATTTTATTAAAAGGCCTTATTAATATTGACCTTTATTACATCCAAATATATTGTTCTACCTATGTGCGGGTTAGGACCTAAACATGTCTGCCCCCTTAAAAACAACCTTGTCCTCAAGGCTTGAGATGTGAAAATTGTTGTAGAATGGTAGCTAGTTCCCAAGTGGCATCTGCTGGAGTTGTATCTTTCCATTAGACTAGCACTTCCTTGATGGTTCTCTGACATAGGCAATGCTCACGTTGGTCCAAAACTGCTTCTAGATGTAGCCAAATGGATACTTCTTCAACTAACTTAGGAAGGTTGGTTTGAATTTGGCACCTAGTTCCAATCACCTTCTTTATGCATGAAACATGAAAAATAGAATGTAGCTTTGAATGACTGGGCAGAGCTAACTGATAGACTACTTGTCCCACCCGCTTGAGAACTGTATAAGGACCATAAAATTTGGGTTCTAGCTTCTGACAATGCTCAGCCTTGAGGGAAGTTTTCTTGTAAGGTTGCAGTCCCAAAAACACTTGATCCCCTTCTACAAATTGGTGTTCAGAGTGACCTTAATCTACTTGTTTCTTCATGAGATTTTGTGCCATAACCAAGTTCTCTTTGAGGGTATAGGGAAAATCCTCTCAAACTGTAAGTGTTTGGTCAATCCCCTGGACCTTCGAGGTACCCGGTAAGTATGAGAAAACTGAAGGTGGTTTCTGTCCATATATCGCTTCAAAAGGAGTCACGCGTGTAGTTGTATGGTAGGAAGTGTTGTACCACCATTCAAATAGGGGTAACCATTGAGTCCACTGATTTTTCTTTTCAGAGGAAAACCACCTCAAATATGTTTCCAAACACTTGTTGAGAACTTCCGTTTGACCATCAGTCTGGGGATGATAAGTTGTGCTGAGATGCAATTGGGTGCCCTATATCTTGAACATTTATTGCCAAAAGTTTTTTGTGAAAGTTGGGTCATGATAAAAAACAATAGAGTGTGGCATGCCATGAATCTTGAAGACTTGGTCCATGAAAATTTGAGCCACCATGGATGTTGTAAATGGGTGTTGAAGAGCACATAAATGAGCATACTTGGAAAGGTGATCAACAACCACCATTATGATTGATTTATTTCCCTATTTGGGTAAGCCGGTAATAAATTCCATAGATATATCCTTCCAAATAGCAGGTGGAATCGGAAGCGGTTGTAGTTTGCCTGGAGATTTAACTGTTTCTCCCTTGTTGTGTTGACACACATCACATTCAGTGACAAAATTATGGATGTCCTGTTTCATACCATCCCAAAACAAATAACATTGACCCTGTCATAGGTTTTAGTGCCCCACTGTGGGTGTAGCATGAAGCTCAGAAAGTATCATGGTTTTAATATTTGATTGTTTACTTAAATACAAAAGGCCTTTGTATTCCAGCTCATCATGCCAAGAGTGCCCTAGGGAAGCTGGAGCATTGGACTGCAATTGATGGATTATATGCGAACTTTTGTGATCCTGTAGCCAATCCTGGCGAACAACTTGGAGCCAATCTGGTACAATGAAGGAAAGAGAAAAAAGGGATTCTTCATCTTCATATTTTCGAGAAAGTGCATCCGCCACCACATTGTTTTTACCTTTCTTGGAAATGATCTCATAATCATATTCAAAGAGCTTAGTCACCCATTTTTGTTGCTCCAGGGAGGAAATGCGTTGTTCCAGAAAATACTTGAGGCTTTGATGGTCAGTCTTAACTTGGAAATGTTTCCCCAATAGATAAGGGCACCACAGATCAACGACATGAAAAATAACCATCATTTTCTTTTCATAGATGGATTTTCCCAGATCCCTATCAGATAGTTTCTTGCTTGTAAAGGCCAGAGGTCGACCCTCTTATATAAGGAAAACACCAATTTCTTTCCCTGAGGCATCACATTCCAACACAAAGGTCTTTGTGAAATTAGGAAGGGCCAGAACTCGAGTGGTGCACATGGCCATATTCAAGGTTTGAAAAGCTTGAGAAACTGCTAGAGTCCAAGTTAAAGAGTTCTTTTTGACGAGAGCAGTGAGAGGTGTTGCAATCTTTCCATAATTCTTAACAAACTTGCGATAATACCCTGTTAAGCCCATAAATCCATGAAAGATTTTGAGAGTCTTTGGGTGCAGCCAGTATTGCATAGCTTCAATCTTTTTCGGATCCACCCTAAGGCCATCCTTTCCAACCAGATGACCCAAGTATTCTACTTCTGAGGTGCCAAAAGCACATTTAGACTATTTTAGGAAAAGTTGGTGCTGAGAGAGTCGATGGAGAACTTGATCCACATGAGTAAGATGGTCTGTCCAGGTTTTTCTATAGATGAGGATATCATCAAAGAAAGCTAAGACAAAATGACGGAGAAAAGGATGGAAGACATGATTCATGAGGCTTTGGAAGGTGAAGGGGGAATTACACAATCCAAAGGGATGACCAAAAAATCATAGTGACCCTCATGAGTTCTAGAGGAAGTCTTGGGAATGTCTGCCTCTTTCATACATATCTGGTGGTAGCCTGAGAAAAGATCAACTTTAGTAAAGAATTGGGCGCCACTCAATTCATCCAGTAGGTGATCAATGATAGGAATGGGAAATTTGTCTTTAATGGTAAGTTTTTTGAGGGCACGGAAGTTAGGACACATTCTCCAAGAACCTTCTTTCTTTAGGACCATGAATACAGGAGAAGAGTAGGGGCTCATACTAGGATGGATAATGCCTGCACTAAGGAGTTCCTAGAACATTTGATGTTTAGAGAGGAGGGCTTGGAGGTCTTGCGGCACCGAGGGTGTCTCTGTTGCTTGTATGGCATGGAGTTGGGAAATAACACCAGAATGACCTTTTTTGAGCATCCTTTCCATGCGATGCGAACTAATGATCTCAGGTGAACCAACAATGATTCCTTGGAATTTATATTGGTGTTCGTCTTGGTCGAATTGCATGGTTAATTCCTTAAAATCCATGAGAATGGGACCCAAATTCCTTCGCCAGTCTGCACCCAACACAATGAGACAACCACCCACGTCGATAGAAAACATATGGGATTTTAGGTGGTAATCACTGATTTGGAGACACACATTTTCACAGCGTCCTCCACATTTCATGGAACCACCATTGGAAATCATGATTTGGAAATTGTTGACGGTAGGGATGTAGCAATGAGTTTCTCAGGCAATGCAGCAATGAATAAAATTATGGGTGCTTCCACTATCAACCAGAATGATGACCTTCCGATGCTTGATGTAACTGATTAACTTGAAGGTTTGGGGAGCGGAGAAGCCAGTGAGAGCATTGAGGGAAATGACTAGTTCTACTTCGGGAGGGTCTGAGGGAGGGGTTATGTTAGTGGTTTCAGGTGACTCAAGCACAAGGAGAGTTTACACATCTTCTTCTGAAATATCCTTAGAGATGGCTATAAAAATATTTTGTTCCTTACACTTGTGGCCTGGGAAATATTTTTCATCAAAATGATAACAAAGGCCTTTGAGTTGGTGTTCAACCATTTCATCCCTGGTCAATTTTTGGATATTTAGTGGGGCGAAGGGAGTAGTGGGATTTATGGCTTTAGGGTGAGGGATAAAGAAGGGTTTTTGGTTTTGAGAAGATACAACCTGTTGTGCTTCTTTATCTCTTTCAGTAGCCTCCACCCAACTCGAAGGTCAAGCCATGAGGACATGGGCCCGAATATCATCCTTGAGGCCACTGATAAAACACTCTTGAAAAAAGGCATCAGTCATGCCCTATGTTCGAAAAGAAAAACGCTCAAAGGCAACTATAAAGTCTTCCACTGATCCTGATTGTTTCAACTTTTTCAAACAGCCCAAATGGTTGGTGTCAGTGTCAAAGCATTCATAAAGCTCAACCACAAAGTGTGTCCAAGAAGTTTTTCTCCATTTCCACCATTTCCAACGTTTTTGATCTGGATGGAGAACACCATGTGATGCAGGAGCATCGCTCCCAAGCTATCCATACGCCAGCCAGCCAGCCCACTCAGCGCATTCAAGGAAGAGAGGTGTCAATCCTCTCACATTTTGAATTTGATTTCCATGTAATTAATGTATGTAATTTCGTGGAGCCATAGAGCCATGCCTTTGAGTAAGCTATAGTTAAAGAAGGTCTTTAATGATTGTAAGGCTGGGATCTAGCTCCAATCTGGACTAGACAACCATTTAATTGTGATTCAATGAATTTGAATAGAGTAGGTAGCTTGGAGGGAAGAGCTCAAAGAGCCCCCTCATGTAAAAAATCATTTGTATGTAGGAGAAAAAAAATTAGTTGAGTAAGTAGAGTAGAGATATAGGAGAGATCTGCAAGAGTTGAGTTGGGTAGAAGGAGCCAAGACTCTATTGCAGTCTGCTCTCACAACCTTTGTACATGCATTCTTGATTAATACAAATAGAAGCAATTTTTCCTGCATGATATTATGTGTGTGATGAATGTCTTTATGTATGTTCATTATATGTTGTGAATGTGTGTTAGTAGGCATTTGCAGGGACAGATAGGTTCTGCTATCTGTGGGTTCTTTGATTTCAGGTTTGGGGTTATTTGATGCTTCATGCCAAGAGGGTCTGATAGAACGCTGCGGTTTTTGAAAGCCAGTGCATAGATGCACTCCTGAATTATGTGGAATTTGGGCAAGGATGTGCCAGGAGGGCACACCAGCTGAAGTCACTGAATGAAGGAGAATCCTCAAGGTTGTTGAATACCTTGGAGGTAAGACTATGTAGAAGAGAGCACAATATAGACCAAAATCATTGAGGGATTCTGTAGAAGCTTTGTCAGGAGGGCATTGAACAGGTGCATAGAAGGCACATATAAGACATAATTTTTGAGAATTATATAAGGCTCTTCCAAGAGGGCATTGAGAAAATGCATAGGATGCATTAGGAGAAGAAATTTATTTAGAGTTCATTGAGAAGAAAAAACCACTAAGGATTCTGGAAACTCTGCCAGGTGGGCATTGAGTTGGTGCAGAAGGGCACAGTACTAACAGAATCACTAAATATTTTGGAAGCTCTTCCAGGAGGGCATTGAGCAAGTGTAGGTCACACAAAAAGAACTATTTTTTGAGTTTAGAGAAGAAGAGAAGGGTTAGGGAAAACCTTCACAGGGTTACTGGACACCCTGCAGACTCAAGAAGGAGTTTCTTGAGCAAGAGGCTGCCAAGAGAGCTTTAGATTCTCCATATAAGGGAGAGGAAAGGGGTTGAGTCCCTTAGAGTTTCAAGGGTTCATCATCGCTAAGCTTAGGAAAGATAACACCTTTGTGTGTAGAGACTCGGCAAGGAGTGCAGAAGTTGGGGAAACCTTTCAAGGTTTCATAGTCAACAAAGCTCAGGAGGGAAAGCATCTTCAAGAATGAAGATAGAAGTCGTGAGTGCAAGCTTTACAATAGAAGAGAAGGAAGCAAAGGACGAGACATTTGGAACTTGGAAAGTCTTCCAAGGAAAAGGAAGACAGCGTAAGCTTAAGAAGGAGCTACAACTGTCATTAGATATTGGTGCATGGACCGATAGCCATTGGATCTAGGAGAAGTTGCATGAGGTTTAACCCTTGTAAGTGAAGAGGGAATGAAAGGCCTATTTTGACATTTCAGCTACCGGGAGATACAAAGGGAAAGAGTCGGGACTCTTGATCCGTGAAGTCCTGAAAGGAATTCGAACCGTCCATCACTCAGAGGATGCATGGCGGTAATCCCTAAAGTCATCGGAGCTTTAGACATCGGGAGTCCGAGAGGTAAGAGTTGGGAGACAGGAAGTTTCGACTCACAAAGACCCAAAGACATCAGAGCCATCAATCTACGGAGGATGTGTGTCACGAGATCCTCGTATTTCATGGATTCAGGCATCGAAGAGTGGAATGGAGGAGTCTTTCGACTTCGCAACTTGCGAAGTCCCGAAGCGATCAGGACCGTCCATCTGTGGAAGACACATGGAAGTGATTGGGGAAGCTACCAGAAAGTCAAACATGGATGATTTTAAGGATGGGAATTTATATTAAAATGTAGAAACCTGGGCTAATCTTACTAGTCCTGAATATGTAAAATGTAAAATGTTTGGCGATAGATTTCTAAAAATATTCAAATTTCTAAGGATTTTATATAGTTTCTATAACATTTTGGCAATTTTTAAGATAAAATAATTTTACTGTATGGAATTTGGGTGAATCATTTTTAGAAAAAATGGAAATTGGCAAATCTTTTTTTGGGAAAAATCATGAAAAATTAGCCCATTTGTGAAATTTATTCGAACACCAGGATTTCGAAGGACCATTGATCAGTGCATTGGGGTCGCAAGTCCCAAAACATCGAGAGCATCGGTACCATCCAACAGGAGGACACGTGGTGGCGATCGAGACACCGAGAAAATTCTCGAAAGGATTATTTCGGTACTTTGGGTACCGTAATCTCGAAGGAGCAAGGGGTTGCAATGGGGATCGCGAAGTCCTGAAGTCCGGAACCTTGAAGCATTGAAGGGAAGCAAAAGGAAACTGACATTTTGACATATCGGGATTCAGGATATTGGAAGTCCTAGAGTCAAGGAATCCAATCTCTTGGACACGAAAAACCTGAAGTTGCGAAACATGACATGGCGAGGAGTGGGACTGTGGTCACACCTGGTATCGGGATATCAGGATTCGACATTTCGAGGATCCCGCTGACAGGAAGCGGGATACTTGACATCAGGTGTTTCGAAGTTGTGAAATGCGATGCATCCTTTGAGAGGAGAAAGTTGATGCAGGAGCATCTCCCATGTCAAGCGAGCCAGCGCGGAAGGCAAGAGACAACAAGGCAAGCGCCAGCACAAATTTTGAAATTTACCTTGGGATTGTTACATGAACATAAATGTAACAATTTAATGAAGCACACTTGCACGATGTAATCGGACCTTTGAGTAGATCGCTCTCGTCATTTGTAGGTAGGAGGCATTTAAGATAGTTAATGCAGGTAGATAGAAATTAAATTATAGATTGAACTGTTTGAGAGCGCAAGAGGGAAATGGGATATAGACACCCTCATTGTGTATTGTAATATTAACATGACTGCAGAAGAGCAGGAGCAAGCAGAGAACTATGTAAGAACATCCATGTACAGACATTTGGATTAATAGAAAGCTTTGATTCAAATTCATGGTTTGTGTTGTTCTCTGTGTATTGATTTTATGCTCATGAATGTTTGCTTCTTGTTATACATTTGCTTTGATATGCTGTGTATATGATTTCATGTTCTAAGTGAAGTCTTAAAGGAAGAGGGAATGAGTTTCAATTTTTTCTCTATCTGAGAAAGAATTCCTGCAAGGAGTGCAGTCGAAGTGTCCACAAGGAGTGCATTGACAGAGGGTTCAGATAGGTAGTATTTGTTCTCATCTCCGTAGAAGTACAGTTGGGCACAGGAGCCGTGCAAGGAGTGCACAGGTGAAGAAAAGTCTCAGGGTTGCGAACCTGAGTAAGGTGTGAGAGACTGTTGTTGCAGGAGTGCATAGAGTCGAAGGTATTTAGCACTTAGAAGTGTCTGAGAGTTGCCGCAAGGAGTGCGTGCAAAAATCTTCTCTAAGACTTAGAGTTGTGAGAAAGCTCAGGAGGGATAAATCCTTTGAGGCTATTGAAGGTAGCATAAGGAGTTGGAGCGTATTGAGCGACTCAAGGTGACAGAGTTTTGTGTCACAGGTGATTAAGTCTGGGAAGGAGTCCTTGGTTCACTTCGTGAACGTATCGAGGAGGAGGAGAAGATAGACGGTCGAGATCTTGTGGAGAGGATTTACAAAATCCTGTTAGCCGTCTGATCTGGTAAAGAAATGGGGAGGTTACGGCTGAATTCGGAGCTCAAGCTCTAGGGATCGTGAGCCATTGGATCATCAAATAGTTACCCATCAACCATTCGTTTGACAGGAGTTGCAAAGGGTTTAAATCCTCATGAGAAGAGTTGAAACCTTGAGAAGTATTGGGATATTGAGGCGTCAGAGTTCGTGAAATTGGGGATCATGTTGACCAGAGATTGGCAAATCCATCATGGAAATCCCAACGAGCTTAGAGCCGTCCATCTGTCGGGACAGGTGGCAGGAACCAGGAGTCATCGGTATATCGTAGGTTCATAAGTCAAGAGCCCGAGACCTTTTGAGTTCCGAAACACTGAGGGGATCATAGTCATGGATCTCAAGAAGGACACGTGTCATGTGATCACTCAACCGGGGATTTGATCAGCGAGGCTCATATAGGTGAATGGTTTGACTTTGTGCTTGGGAAATTCCAAGGTTTGATCTGAACTGTCCATCATTTGGGACGCGTGTCGGAAGATCTAACGAAGTCATGGTTCGGCGTATCGAAGGTCTTGAGGACAGGACACTCTTGCAATTTTGAATCACGAAACACGATATCCTGACAAGCCAAAGGAATAGTGTGGGGCACAGGCATCGGTAGGTGGACAGGTGGCACATCCTTTTGGAAAATTGGGGAAGGAGAAGGCTTGAAATATAGGCATTAGGATTTGCGATCTTGCGAACTCCAAAATGTCGATGGAGTAAAGGGACTGTTGAAAGTTCATCTCGCGAGCGCATCGGAGGTTCGGCGTATCGGGACTCAGGAGTCGGAGAATCGAGTTGCTCGACATTGCGAGTGTCGAAACCATGATAGGAGAAGTCCTGACAGGAGAAGGGAAGGGTCAGCATTGACTTATATC
The DNA here is from genome assembly GCA_010110895.2 of Picea sitchensis. Lineage (NCBI taxonomy): Eukaryota > Viridiplantae > Streptophyta > Pinopsida > Pinales > Pinaceae > Picea > Picea sitchensis. Next base: position 227,132 of record SNQJ01S0011617.1, read on the forward strand.
GGGTATCGGGGATTCAGGGAACCAACACTCGACCATTAACCTCGCGATCCCGCGAAATCCGATCTCTTGATAAGTAAAAAGGGAGATCCCGAGAGAGATTTTTTTGGGTGCAAATATCCCGATAGGGAATAGAAGAGCTAATTAAGATTTCTTCGAGCTGCAGGGAAAGAAAGATCCTGTGTGCAGACGTGCTTGAGAGTGCACCTGTACCAAGTGGTATTAGAGCTTAGAAAAGATTCTTTTCTTTCTGTAGTGGGGAAAAGGATGTTTCACCATGCCGCTGAGAAGAAGAGATAGACAATCACCCGATCCAGAGGAGGAAAGGGAGATGTCCAGAGGAAGGGGTAGGCAAGTCCAGAATCCAGAAGTAGAAAGAGATCTGCATAACATACGCACTAGACTTGTGGACATGGAGATAAGACAAAGGCACACAACTGATGTAGGAGATATCAGTGAGTCCAAAAATGAAGATGATGCTGGACATGGAGAAGAAGAAATCATAGAAGAAGATGTAGAAAATGAGCGCTTACTTAAAGCTGTTGCAAGAATGGGTGCAAAGGTGAAGATGGACATTCCAGTTTATGAGGGAAATCTGGATGTAGAAGATCTTCTAGACTGTATTAGAGTTCTGGACACCTACTTTGACTATGAAGATATCGAAGAGGACAAGAAAGTCAGGCATGTCATCACGATATTAAAAGGACATGCAGCCTTGTGGTGGGATGAACTACAAGCGGATAGGCATTGCCAAGACAAGCAAAAAATTAAGAGCTGGGATAGGATGACTGGAAAGATGAAGGCAAAATTGATTCCCAGGGACTATAAAATTTCTCTGTTCAGGAGGATGCAGAACTTGAGACAAAAGATGATGTCAGTAAAGGAATATACTGAAGAGTTTTACAGGTTGAATATCAGGGCAGGTCATCACGAAAGCAATGACGAAAAAGTGGCCAGGTATATGAATGGCCTGAGATATGAGATTTGGGATGAAATGAGTATGGTGACCATATGAACGGTGGAAGATGCTTATCAGATGGCTCTGAAAGCTGAAGAGAAGCTGAGCCGAAAGTAGAGTCAGAGGGGCAGAGGCAGAAATCAGCCTAGAGGCAAATCAATTACCCAGGAAAGAACCCAGAAGCCCAGGGACGACTAGAAGAAACCTCAGACACGAACAGAGAGAGGTGGAAGCTCACAGTGAGGAAGATATGTTGAACAAAGAGGACAACATAATGAGCAGAGAGGAGATTATGCTGACAAAAACACTTCTCCTCGTACTAGAGGTAGAGGAAGGGGAAGAGGTGGAGTAATAACATGCTTCACATGTGGAAAGAATGGGCACAAGTCATTCGAGTGTCTAGAGAAAAATAAAGAAATGGGAGAAACTCACATCACTGAGGCATAGAGGTGAGAAGTTGAGGCAGAAGACGCTGAGGGCGGAAGATCGTTGATGATGTGAAAAGTTATTTTGACACCCGAAAAGGAGGTGGAGAGTTCATTCCAAAGGACTAGACTTTTCAGGACTGCTTGCAAGACCAAAAATTGGGTATGCAAGGTCATTGTGGACAGCGGTAGCACAGACAATCTCATTTCAACCGAGATGGTAGAAAAGCTGGAGCTGGAGACGACTGATCATCGAAGTTCATATAAAGTTTCGTGGCTATAAAAAGGACATCAGGTAAATGTCACCAAATAGGGCTTAGTTGAATTTAAGATAGGAGGATATAATGATAAGATATTATGTGATGTCATTCCTATGGATGTTTGTCATCTATTGTTGGGTAGACCATGGCAATATGACAGAAATGTGATTCATGATGGGAAAATGAACACATACACCCTGAAGAAGAATGGGAGGACACACATGTTGCTTCCAATCAAAGATAAGGAGGTGAAGCCGGAAGTAAGCAACACAATACTTCTCATGAGTGGGAAGGAACTCCTTACCAAGGTTAAGAAGAAGGAGGATCCACAGTTCATTGTGGTTAGGAAGCTGAGGATTGTTCTGACTAGAACAAGAGTGGATGATTTACCAGAGGATGTTTAGGAACTGCTAGAAGAGTTCGCTGACATTGTAGTGGACGAATTACCTCATTCGTTGCCACCAATCAAGAGCATGAGTCATCACATTGATCTCATACCAGAAGCCAGTTTTCCGAACAAAGCCACGTACAGATTGACGCCACAGGAGAATGAAGAGGTTAAAAAGCAAGTCCGGGATTTGTTGGACAAAGGTTTGGTCAGAGAAAGCTCGAGTCCATGTGCTGTTCCGACAGTACTCAGTTCGAAGAAAGACAAAGGTTGTAGGATGTGTAATGATTCAAGGGCGATAAACAAGATAACCATCAGGTACAGATTCCCATTGCCAAGAATGGATGATTTGATGGATTTCTTAAGTGGAGCAAATTTTTTTTCAAAGATTGACTTGAAGAGTGGATATCACCAGATTCACATGAGAGAAGGTGATGAATGGAAAACAACATTCAAAATAAACGAAGGGTTGTATGAATGGCTTGTTATGTTGTTTAGCTTAACAAATGCGCCAAGTACCTTCATGAGGTTGATGAACGAAGTCCTAAAGGAGTTCATTGGGAAATTTGTCATTGTGTATTTGGATGACAAACTGGTTTTCAGTAAAACAACAACAGAGCATCTGAAGCATTTGGCTACAGTGATGTAGAAATTGCAGTAGGAGAAGTTGTTGATAAACATGAAGAAGTCCACATTCATGAAGACAAAGCTCATTTATTTGGGACTTGTTATTTCAGCAAATGAGTTGAGGATGGATCCAGATAAGGTGGAGGTAATAAACAATTGGCCATGACTGAAAAATATCTTTGAGGTGAGAAGTTTTCATGGATTGGCTAGTTTCTACCGAAAATTCATTAGGAATTTCAGTGGAATTAGTGCAACAATGATAGATACAATGAAGAAAAGGCATAAATATTTTCACTGGACAGAGGAGGCTGAGATGAGTTTTAATTTATTGAAGAGGAAGATCACAGAACAACCTATTCTGGTGTTGTCGGATTTCCGAAAAACATTTCAAGTGAAATGCGATGCAAGCGGGTTTGCAATCGAGGTAGTCTTGAGTCAGGAAGACAGGCCGATAGCGTATTTCAACGAGTAGCTGAATGAAGAAAAGATGAAGTATTCCACATATGATAAGGAATTTTATTCCATCATACAGGCATTGAAGAAGTTGAGGCATTATTTGATTCCAAAAGAATTTATTCTATACAGTGACAACCATGCACTGCAGTTTGTGACTCAACAAGAGAAGTTGAAATAGAGACACGTCAAATGGGTAGAATATATGCAGAATTTCACTTTTGTAATTAAACATATTTATGGTACTACTAACAAAGTTGTTGATGCTTTGAGCAGGAAGTGTTTGTTGTTGCAAGAGTTCAAATTCAAAACATTGGGTTTTGACGATCTCAGGGACATGTACAGAGATTATCCATATTTTCAGGAAGCATATGGAGTAGCTGAGAATCCAGTTCTCAGAGACAGAAGCTCGAGGATAGAATACATGATCCAGGAAGGATTGTTGTTCATAGGCAATCAACTGTGTATTCCAAAATGCTCCATGAGGGAGAACTTGCTGAAGGAGAAACACAATGGAGGATTGGTTGAACATTTCGGTCATGACAAAACATTCGCAAAGCTGAGTGAATCATACTTTTGGCCACGGATGTGATCAGAGGTCAAGAGATTTGTAGACAAGTGTAGAATTTGCCAGCATTTGAAGGGAAAGAGGCAGAATGCAGGTTTTTATCAACCATTTCCCATACCAGAGAAGTTGTGGGATGAAATTAGCATGGATTTCATATTGGGGTTACCAAGGACTCAAAGAGGATTTGATTCGATCTTTGTGGTGGTAGATAGATTTTCCAAGATGGCACACTTTATCCCATGTCAGAAGACCAGTGATGTGACTCACATCATGAACCTATTTTTCAAAGAAGTCATTCGACTTCACAGCTTACCAAGGAGCATAGTTTCAGACAGAGATACGAAGTTCATAGGGCATTTCTAGAGAACCTTATGGAAGAAGCTGGGAACTAACTTGTTATTTAGTTCAACTTATCATCCTTAGACGGATGGACAGATAGAAGTGGTAACCAAAAGTCTAGGAGATTTGCTGAGAAGCTTGGTGATAGAGCACCACAACAGTTGGGACAATATATTGACGACAGAGTTTGCATATAGCGACTCAGTGAACAAGAGCACAAGGAAAATTCCATTTTAGGTTGTTTATGATGTACAATCGAGAGGAATTTATGAACTGAGAGATTCAGAACAGACCGCAACTAGGAGCACTAGTGTAGAGGAATTTGCAGAGGCAATGAAGGAACTTCACAACCGAGTGAAGGAGCGATTGCAGAGGTCAAACCAGGAGTATAAGCGTTGAGCCGATCAACATAGAAGACAACTTCATTTCGAGGTTGGTGATTTAATTCTAGCACATTTGAGGAAAGAAAGGTTCCCGAGAGGAACATATAATAAGTTAAAGATGAAGAAAATCGGACCTTGCAAGGTCTTGAAGAAAATTGGAGAAAATGCTTATGAGATTGAATTACCCGATGGGATCAAAATTTCTCCGATATTCAATATCTCATATTTGTACCCATACAAGCCTGAGTAAGCAGGAGCATAAAATGAATAGTTAGAGGTTCAGTGGCGAAAGAAAATGCCAGTTGCAGAAAAGACACAGATGGAGCGCATACTGGATAAAAGAATTGGTAAGAAGACTAGAAGGAAAGAATATTTTGAATATTTGGTCAAGTGGAAGGGCCATCCAGTTGAAGATGCCAGCTGGGAGAATGAAGCAGAGATAAAGAAACATGGACATACCATGCAGGAGCTCATGGACGGGAGCCCATGAAATTTTTCAAGAGAGGGAGTATGATGCAGGAGCATCTCCCACGTCAAGCAAGCCAACACGGAAGGCAAGAGACAGCTGGGTAGGCGCCAGCACAAATTTTGAAATTTACCTTGGGATTGTTGCACAAATATAAATGTATCAATTTAATGAAGCACACTTGCGTGATGTAATCGGACCTTGAGAAACTCACTCTCGTTCTTTGTAGGTAGGAGGCATTTAAGATAGTTAGTACAGGTAGATAGAAATTAAATTCTAGATTGGAATGTTTGAGAGCACAAGAGGGAAACGGGATATAGACACCCTCATTGTGTATTGTAATATTAGCATGACTGCAGAAGAGAAAGAGCAAGTAGAGAACTATGTAAGAACATCCATGTACATACATTTGGATTAATAGAAAGATTTGATTCAAATTCATGGTTTGTGTTGTTCTCTGTGTATTGATGTTATGCTCATGAATGTTTGCTTCCTGTTATACATTTTCTTTGATATGTTGTGTATATGATTTCATGTTCTAAGTGAAGTCTGAAAGGAAGNAATTGGTTCAAATTCATTGTTTGTGTTGTTCTCTGTGTATTGATGTTATGCTCATGAATGTTTGCTTCCTGTTATACATTTTCTTTGATATGTTGTGTATATGATTTCATGTTCTAAGTGAAGTCTGAAAGGAAGAGGGAATGAGTTTCAATTGTTTCTCTATCTGAGCAATAATTCCTACAAGGAGAGCATTCAAAGTGTCCGCAAGAAGTGAGTTGACAGAGGGTTCAGATAGGTAGCATTTGTTCTCATCTCCGCAGAAGTGCAGTTGGGCACAGGAGTCGTGCAAGGAGTGCGCAGGCAAAGAAAAGTATTAGGGTTTCAAACCTAAGTAAGGTGTGAGAGACTGCTATTGTAGGAGTGCACAGAGTCAAAGGTATTCAACACTTAGAAGTGTCTGAGAGTTGCTGCAAGGAGTGCGCGCAAAAATATTCTCTAAGACTCAGAGTCGTGAGAAATATTAGCAGGGATAAATCCTTTGAAGCTATTGAAGGTAGCATAAGGATTTGGAGCGTATCGAGTGACTCAAGGCGACAGAGTTTTGTGTCACAGGTGATTAAGTCTAGGAAGGAGTCCTTGGTTCACTTCATGAATGTATCGAGGAGGAGGAGAAGATAGACAGTCAGAATCTTGTGGAGAGGATTTGTGAAATCCTGCCAGTCGTCTAATCTGGTAAAGAAGTGGGGAGGTTATGGTTGCATTCGGAGCTCAAGCTCTAGGGATTGTGAGTCGTTGGATCATCAAACAATTACCTGTCAACCGTCTATTTGAGAGGAGTTGCACAGGGTTTAAATCCTCGTGAGTAGAGTGGAAACCCAGAGAAGTATCGGGATATTGAGGCGTCGGAGTTCGCGAAATTGGGGATCCCATGGACCAGAGATCGAAAAATCCATCATGGAAATCCCGACGAGCTCAGAGCCATCCATCTATTGGGATAGGTGGCAGGAACCAGGAGTCATCAGTATATCAGAGGTTTAGAAATCAAGAGCCCGAGACCTTTTGAGTTCCAAAACAGCGAGGGGATCATAGCCGTGGATCTCAAGAAGGACACGTGTCGTGTGATCACTCAACTGAGGATTCGATCATCAGGGATCATATAGGTGAATGGTTTGACTTTGTTCTTGGTGAATTCCAAGGTTCGATCTTAACTGTCCATCATTTGGGACGCGTGTCGGAAGATCTGACGAAGTTGGGGTTCGGCGTATCGGAGGTCTCGAGGATAGGACACTCTTGCAATTTGGAATCGCGAAACATGATATCCCAATAGGCCAAAGGAATAGTGTGGGGCACAAGCATCAGTAGGTGGACAGATGGCACATCCTTTCGGAAAATCGGGGAAGGAGAAGGCTCGAAATATAGGCATTAGGATTCGTGATCTTGCAAACTCCAAAATGTCGATGGAGTAAAGGGACTGTTGAAAGGTCAACTCACGAGCGCATCGGAGGTTCGGCGTATTGGGACTCGGGAGTTAGAGAACCGAGTTGCTCGACATTGTGAGTGACGAAACTGCGATAGGAGAAGTCTCAACAGGAGAAGGGAAGGGTCAGCGTTGACTTATATTGGGTATCGGGGATTCAGGGAACCAACGCTCGACCATTGACCTCGCAATCCTGTGAAGTCCGATCTCCCGATAAGTAAAAAGGGAGATCTCGAGAGAGAGTTTTGTGGTTATAGATATCCTGATAGGGAATAGAAGAGCTAATTAAAAGTTCTTTGGGCCGCAGGGAAAGAAAGATCCTGTGAGCAGACGTGCTTGCGATCGCGCTTGCACCAAAAGTCGGGCTAGGGATTTTGGGCATTTAGGAGATCGGCACTTTGGTCATCCCAAGGACTAAGAGCCAGGGCTCTTGGTATTGAAACCCTAAAGAAGACTGCGGTCACGGGAAAAAGCAGTCACATGGACCAAATATTGGCCAAGGGCTAATCACCGTGGTAAATCCATTTCGGCATTTCGGTAATTTGGAGATCAGAGGATCAAGGAGGCAGAGGCTCTCAACAACAGGACTCAAAGAGTCCCGAAATCTAAAATTTCCTTTTCGGGAAAGGGTCGTGGTCATGTTTGGTGACCGTGTGGAGATGAAAGCTCATGCCTTGGTGCAATTGCGAGGTGCAGGTAGAGTTTTCATATAAGGACCTATGGATCAGGTTCGTGAGTTCTCAAAGAAGGCCGAAAGAACCATTTCAGTTCTACAGATCCGAAGGATAGAATGATCCTAAGACTAGGAGGTCATGCAGAACCTACCAAGGTAGGGGGTGTTGCATCATTTGTGGTATTAGATCCTGACTCTGTTTGTATATTGCAGGCAAAGGAAGCAAGAGGAGAAAGAGTACTCTGATACATATCAGTTTTCTATCTGAGGAAGGCAGAGTATTGAGACTCTATGGTGATTTCTTGCAGGTACACAACAGTCAAGAAGACAATCGGGAGGATTGTAGGAGACGCTGGAAGCACTCAGGGTTGTAGAGTGACAGCAGTAGGTTTTGCAGTAGGGTAGACAAAAGGTAGGAAAATGGCTATTGAAGGCCATAGACGTGATGGAAAGAAGATCCATCAGTAGCCAATCAAAGATGATATGGATAAAGAGCTTGTTGAGATCAGAGTAAGGATGGAGGAACTTGCACTGCAGATGCAACAGGATGCAAGATCACATAGGGTGTATGAATGTCCCATGAGGACGAAGGTAAAATGGCCATTCAGAGAATTGGTTGCCAAAAGACAATGGAGGATGATAAGAGGATGGTTAAGGCATGTTGAAACCCTCAGGAATGATGAGGAGGAAGTGCTTCATGTGTGTGAACGAGAAGCTGGGAGAAATCTTAGTTATGATGAGAAGAGGAGATCATTGGAAGATCTCAGAGACTATCAAGAGGGAAGAAAAAAAATTTCCAATTGCTAGGTGGGCAATGAGATGAGATCGCTGTGGGATCTCATAGACTGTTAAGAGGACAGTGGGGAAATTTCATGTTGCCAAGAGGGAAATGAGGTGAGATCACTGCGAGGTCTCATAGACTGCCAAGAGGGAAGGGTTGGAAATTCAAATTGCCAGGTGGGAAATAAGATGAGATCCAAGGATCTCATAGACTATTAAGGGGGAAACAGAGAAATCCCATATTGCCAGGAGAGAAAGGGAGAGCAGATGAGCTCAGAGCTGAGTTCATATCAGCAAGGACAACTAACAGAGGAGAAGGACCAGAAGGACAGTTTGATCATTGGAGGAATTCAAATATTCCTTCCAGGTAGCCCAGTTGAGGCGAGATTTTGTGGTGCCGATGTAGCAACAATAGAAAGACAACTAGAAGAGACTGCCAAAGAAGAGGAATAATTGGAGCAGATATCAAAAGCTGCCCAAGCAAAAGAAGGAAATGAGTATTTCAAGGAATGGCTCAAATTTTTTAGCAAGGAAGCTGAAATAAAGACGACTATAGCATTGGAGCTTGTAGCAATAGAAGAAGAAGAAGAAGACAACATGAGATTTTCTAATCTATATGAAGAAATTGAAGCCATGGAGAGAAGGGTGAAGGTGCAGGGCATGCACATTCGACAGATCAGGTTGTAGACAGAGGGAGAATACCAGCCCAAGGAGCGACTGGAGGAAGCTGGGAATATACTAGCGAGAGAGATGATAGTCAAACTGTCACTGGGAAAAGTTGAGCAACAACTCAGTTATAAGACTGTGAAGCTAAACTTTGCAGCAGAGTGGACACTTAGTGCCATAGAGGATGAAGAAGATGGCATGGGAGATCATGGTGATCTACCTATTTGCAGAGAAGAAATGCAGCCGAGGAGACTGTAAGAAAAGAGCTAGCCACAGGAGTAGCTGGATGAGATGATCGATGAGATCAGAGAGATGATGATCAGATCAGTAGAGACTGCCAGCGATGGGAAGCTGAACAGAAGAGAGATAGTAGTAGTAGCAAGGCAACAACAATAACAGAGCAGTGGAGCAAATGGACAGCTCCAAAAAGTTTTTTGGGATCCAGGTGGATTTTGGCAGCCATACTAGGGAGCTCATAAGAAGGAGCTCATGAATTTTTCGTAGTAGAGGAGTATGATGTAGGAGCATCGCTCCAAAGCCAGCCATGCACCAGCCAAGTAGCCCACTCAGCGCATTCAAAGCACACATTCAAGGAAGAGAGGCGACAATCCTCTCACATTTTGAATTTGATTTCAATGTAATTAATGTATGTAAGGCCATGGAGCCATAGAACCATGCCTTTGAGCAGGTTGTAGTTAAAGAAGGCCTTTAATGGTTGTAAGGTTGGTATCTAGCTTTGATCTAGACTAGACAACCATTTAATTGTAATCCAATGAAATTGAATAGAGTAGGTAGCTTTGAGGGAAGAGCTCAAAGAGCCACCTCATGTAAAAGATCCTTTGTATGTAGGAGAAAAAAAAGTAGTTGAGTAAGTAGAGCAGAGATATAGGAGAGCTCTGCGAGAGTTGAGTTGGGTAGAAGGAGCCGAGACTCTGCTGCATTCCATGCTCATAACCTTTGTACAAGCATTCTTGATTAATACAAACAGAATAAATTTTTCCTGCATGATATTATGTGTGTGATGAATGTCTTTATGTGTGTTCATTATATGCTATGAATGTGTGTTAGTAGGCATTTGCAGAGACATATAGGTTCTGCTATCTATGGGTTCTTTGATTTTAGGTTTGGGGTTCTTTGAGGCTTCATGCCAAGAGGGTGTGATAGAAAACTGTGGGTTTTGAAAGCCAGTGCATAGATGCACTCCTGAATTCTGTGGAATTTGGGCAAGGACGTTCCAGGAGGGTGCACTTGATGAAGTCGCTTACTCAAGGAGAATCCTCAAGGTTGTTGAATACCTTGGAGGTAAGACTATGTATAAGAGAGCACAGGACAAACCAGAATCATTGAGGGATTCTGTAGAAGCTCTGCTAAGAGGGCATTGAGCAGGTGCATAGAAGGCATAGAGAAGACAAAATTTATGAGAATTCTGTAAGGCTCTGCCAAGAGGGCATCGAGTGAATGCATAAGATTCACTAGGAGAAGAACTCTATTTCGAGTTTTTTGAGAAGACAGAACCACTAAGGATTCTAGAAACTCTGCCAGGTGGGCATTGAGTTGGTACAGGAGGGCACAGGACTAACAGAATCACTAAATATTCTGGAAGCTCTACCAAGAAGGCATTAAGCAAGTGCAGGTAGCACAGAAAGAACTCTGTTTTGAGTTTAGAGAAGAATAAAAGAGTCAGGGAAGACCTTCACAGGGTTACTGGAAACCAGACTCAGCAAGGAGTTTCTTGAGCAAGAGGTTTCCAAGAGAGCATCAGATTCTCCATCTGAGGGAGAGGAAAGGGATTGAGTCCTTTAGAGGTTTGAGGTTTCAACATTGCCAAGATCAGGACAGATAGCACCTTTGTGTGTAGAGACTCTGCAAGGAGTGCAGAAGTCGGGGAAACCTTTCAAGGTTTCATAGTCGACAAAGCTCAGGAGGGAAAGCATCTTCAAGAACACATACAAAATGCGTGAGTGCAGGCTTCGCAACAGAAGAGAAGAAAGAAAAGGCCGAGACCTTTGGAACTTGGAAAGTCTTCCAAGGAAAATGAAGAAGGCGTATGCTAAGGAAGGAGATACAACTTCCATCAGATCTAGGTGCATGGATCGATAGCCATTGGATCCAGGAAAAGATGCATGAGGTTTAACCCCCGTAAGTGAAGAGGGAATGAAAGGCCTATTTCGGCATTTCAGATACCAAGATATACAAAGGGAAAGAGTCGGGACTATTGATCTACGAAGTCCCGAAAGAAATTGGGACCGTCCATCACTTAGAGGATGCATGGCAGTAATCCCAAAAGTCATCGGAGCTTCGGACATCAAAAGTTCGAGAGGTAAGAGTCCGGAGAGAGGAAGTTTCGACTCATGAAGTCCCGAAGACATCAGAGCCATCCATTTGCGGAGGATGCATGTCATGAGATCCTTGTATTTCAAGGATTCAGGCATCGAAGAGTGGAACAGAGGAGACTTTTGACTTTGCAACTTGCGAAGTCCCAAAGCGATCAGGACCGTCCATCTATGGAGGACACGTGGCACTGATTGGGGAAGCTACCAAAAAGTTGGACACTTGTAGTTTGAAGGACCAATGATTAGTGCGTTGGCGTCGCAAGTCCCAAAACACCGAGAGTATCAGGACTGTCTAAAAGGAGGACACGTGGTGGCAATCGAGGCATTGGGAAAATTCCCGAAAGGATTATTTCAGTACTTCGGGTACTGAAATCTCAAAGGAGAAAGGGGTTGCAGTGAGGATTGCAAAGTCCCAAAGCACGAAACCCCGAAGCATTGAAGGGACATTGAAGGTAGCTGACATTTTGGTATATAGGGATTTGGGATATCAGAAGTCCTAGAGAAAAGGAATCTGGGCTCTTGGATATGAAAACCCTGAAGTTGTGAAACGTGACATAGCGAGGAGTGGGGCTGCGGTGACACCTAGTATCGAGATATTGGGATTCGACATTTTGGGGATCCTGCAGACATGAAGCAGGATACTTGACATTGGGAGTTCCGAAGTCGCAAAATGCAACGCATCCTTTGAGAGGAGAAAGTCGGGCCATGGATTTCGGTATTTCGGGGATCGACACTTCGGTCGTCCAGAGGACTAAGAGCCAAGGATATTGGTATTGAAACCCCAAAGTAGACTGCGGTCATAGGAAAAAGTGGTCACATTGACCAAATATTGGCTAGGGGATAATTTCCATGGTAAAGCGATTTTAGCATTTTGGTAATTCGGAGATCGGAGGATCGAGAAGGAAGAGGCTCTCGACAACGGGACTTAGAATCTCCCGAAATCTGAAATTCCCTTTTCGGGAAAGGGTCATGGTCACATTTGGTGATAGCATGGAGATGAAATCGAGCACCTTGGTGCAATTGCGAGGTGCAGGTAGAGTTTTTGTATAAGGACCTATGGATCGAGTTGGGGAGGTCTCAAGGAAGGCCAAAAGAACCATTTTGGTTCTGCGGATCTGAAGGATAGAACGATCCTAAGACCGAGAGGTCATGCAGAACCTGTCGAGGTAGGGGGTGCTACATCACCATACCAGAGTTTAGCCAAGTCATCTATAATGCCATACAAAGAGAAATAATCTTCCATTTGGGTTACCCACCCAGTGGGATCCAAGCCATCAAATTTGGTCACATCCACCCGCGGAAGGCGTAGGTCACGTTGAAAGTGATGGTGCTGAAAGTTATGGGAATGAGAGTAATGTTCACCATCAATATGTGGAGGTGAGTCAGAGGAAGGGTTATCTATAGGGATTTTCAGTTTGGTGTAGAGTGATGAAAAGACAGATTCAAGTTGGGTGGTCAGTTCTTGTTTGACTTCCTCCATTGAGGACTGCATGGTTGTATTGATGGTTTCAAAATTGGCACTGAGTTGTTTCACTTATTGTTGGTTCATGATGAGACTAGATTATAAGGTATTGAAGAGAGCTTCCAAATCTTGGCTACAGGTATGGGCCATGAGGACAAGGGAACTGAAAAGGGGCTAGTGGGGTCAATTTTTTTTTCCAAAAAATGATATGTTGTGCGGCAATAGATCTTGTCTATTTTAATTTGTTTATGTTTTTGTCCCCCAAGGGTTAGGTATTCAAGGGTTCTACAGAAAATGGTTTTCCCTATGCTATAGCTCTCTGATATACGTACTGGGTCCAATAGTAGTACTCAGACCAATATCTCAGGGCACTAACTAAGGAGCATAGACTGTACCCTTAGCCGTACTACCCAACTACCCAGGTACTAGAGAGTATCTTCCTGAGTGTTGTTCTTGGTGGCACTATAGCAGTCAGGTAGCCGATCAGTTTATATAAAGAGGGCTTAAGGAAATCTAGGTCGATCTGTACACATGTGTTGTCTGATGCACTACCACTCGAAAGGGTACCAATAGCGGTTAAAAGGGTGGCCAACAGATGTGCGATTAAGAACCACTTGTATTTCCTGCGTGTATGAATCCCTCAACCGTGGGCTTATGCACATAATGATAGATCTCTGTGGCTTAAACACGTCGGAATACGTCTCTACCCTGAAAAAAAATTACCCATAATTTCTGCCAAGGAAAGTGCTCTGATACCAATTGTAATATACCAGATATAAAAAGTATGCAATACATAAATAAAATGCTATAAATGGCAGAATAATAGTAATATAACCAGCATAATCTCCACAATAACACATAAATGATATAAGAACAACAACAAAAATAACACTTGATTCAGAAAGAAATGTTCATGGGCCTCTTCGAGGGGGAAACCTCTAGTCAAGCAGTGCTCTATTACAATAATCTACAAGCTAGGGTTCTCATACCCTGGACTCCTATTTAAACTAAATATCTCTATCAAAAGAAGCATCTAGAGGAAGATCCTTCTAGAAGTGGAAGCTTCTATTAGGTCTTCTTACATCAGCCTTATTCTATTTTATTGAAAGGCCTTATTAATATTGACCTTTATTACATTCGAATATATTGTTCTACCTATATGCAGGTTAGGACCCTAACAATGGAATACCTAAAAACATTGTATATATTGTATAGTGAATGGTGAAATTCGATATAATGAATATAAGAAAGGTTTTCCCAGTTGACGGTTTCCGGTATAAAATCTCTGTGTACTCTGTGTATCAGCCATTGATTAAATTATGTTTTTCTTAAGAATCTATATGCATTGCTTTACTTCACATGCTTAAAACTTACATGTGGTATCAGAGTTCATTTTTGGCTTCAGAGGGCCGCCTTTTTTGTTGAGGGTTTGGCTTGGTCTTGATAGATCAAGTTTATCTTGGGTCTGTGATAAACCTAGTTTTAGTGGGAGCGTTTGCAGTGGTGATTTGAGTGCAGAAAGAGGAATGGCGAGCTCTTCTAGAATCGATATAGAGAAGTTCAATGGTAAAAACCTTGAGCTATGGAATCTGAAGATGGAGGACCTTCATATAGACAAAGAAAAATGCATCGTTGCGCATCCCGGTACACAACCTATTGGTACGCAGCCTATTGGCACACAGATGACTGGTACACACCCTACTAGTGCACAAACTACTAGTACACCACCTACTAGTATGTCGAAGGAAGATTGGGAGATGTTGGACAGAAGAGAAAGGAGTATTACTCGACTCTGCCTGGAATATTCGGTGTTTCTAAATGTCTCAGGAGAATCTACATCCAAGGAACTATGGGATAAGTTGGGAATTTGTATCAATCAAAGTCCCTGGTAAACAAGTTTTTTCTTCGAAAGAAGTTGTATCATCTTAGGATGGAAGATGGAGATTTTGTGACAAAACATATAAATGACTTTAATACTCTGGTAATTCAACTTGGCTCTGTTAATATTATGATTACAGAAGAATATAAGTGTATTACTTTGTTATGTTCTTTTCCAGACTCTTGGGATAATCTGGTTGTAGCACTAGGTAGTACCACTCAATCTACATTGAAGTATGAGGATATAGTTGTATCCTTGTTATTTGAAGAGATGAGGTGGAAAAGCATGGATGGTCATAGCACATATGCTTTATTTGTAAGAGGTCGTACCCAAGAAAGGAATCCTGGTAAGCCTTCAGGGTGGGGATCTAAATCTATAGTTAGATCTAAGTCTCCAGGAAAATATTTGAGGAAATGTTGGAAGTGTAGTAAAACAGGGCATTATAAGAAAGATTGCAAGTCTAAGAAGGTTTAAAAACCAAAGGGATTTGATAGTACCTCTTTCACAGAGGAAAAAACCTCCATTGAAGAAGGAGGTGATGTTTACCTAGAATCCACAAGTACACATGCAGACTGTAATGTATGGTTGATTGACTCAGGTGCGTCATACCATATGACTCCTCACAGAGAGCGGTTCTCTGAATATGAAAAATATGATGGTGGTTATGTATTCCTAGGAGATGACTCGACAGCAAAAAACTTGGGACATGGAAGATTTAAGTTGCTGCTAAAAGATGGAAGGATTAGAACTCTCCCTGGGGTTTTGCACTTTCCAAAACTAGCTAGGAGCTTAATATCTGGAAGAAAGATGGAAGATGCACAAGTGGATACTGTATTTGGAAAGGGCACTTGCAAGATGGTACGAGGAGCAATGGTGTTGATGAGGGGATTTCAATGTGGAACTCTATACAAGTTGTTGGGAAGAACTTATAATAATGGGTGTAACAATTTTGTTTCCCCTGAGCAAAGAAATGAAGGAGACAAGACGAATATTGTTCCAGAAAATAAAACTATGCCATGGCATCAAATACTGGGGCATATTGGAGAAAAGGGCCTTCAAACACTAGACGGTAAAGGTATGGTTGAAGGTATGTCTAATTGCACTCTGTATTTTGATTTCTATGAACATTTAATATATGGTAAGCAAAATCAAGTAAGATTCCCATCTGGTGCTACAAGAGCAAAGGGAATCTTAGATTTGATAGACAGTGATGTGTTTGGACCTGTTCTTGTTCCATCCCTAGGTAAATATGTGTATTATGTTTCATTCATAGATGATTTTTCAAGGAACACATGGATTTATTTTCTTAGAAAGAAATCTAAGGTATTTGATAATTTTGAAGAGTTTAAGGCTCTAGTAGAAAATCAGATAGAGAAGAAAATAAAGGTATTGAGAACAAATAATGGTGAAGAATTCTACAAAAATGAATTCAAAGAATTATGTAAGAAGTGTGGTATAGTAAGGAATAAAACTACTCCATACAGTCCTCAACAAATGGAGTTACAGAAAGGATGAATAGGACACTGATGGAAAAAGCAAGGAGCATGCTTAGCGATGGCGAGTTAGGACAAGAATTTTGGGCAGAGGCAGTGGGTACAACATGTTACCTGGTCAATCGATCACCTTCATTACCGTTGGATAATAAAACTCCACACGAGGTATGGTTTGGAAAGAAACCCTCTCTTCAACATCTTAGAGTGTTTGGTCATGATGCTTATGTACATGTTCCAAAGAAAATTAGAAATAAGCTGGATAAAAAGGATGAAAAGTGTATCTTTATTAGTTATAAAGATGGTGTGAAAGGTTATAAGCTTTGGAACCCAGAAACCAAGAAAATTGTTTACAATCGAGATGTTGTTTTCAGAGAGGTAAAAGATGTGTCCAAACAGGAATTCCTAACAACGCAAGATGAACCTGAGAAAATAGAGCTTGAGTTGGATGATGTAAAAGCTTAATCATCTGAAGAAGAGGCAGAAGAAGAAGAAGAAGAACCTCATACCCCAATATTGAGGAGATCAGCGAGAGATAGAAGGAAACTAGAAAGGTATAGTCCACTTGATTTTCATTCCAATTTTTCTTTATCTATTACTGATGATGATCCCAGAACTGTCAGGGAAGCAGTGAATTCAGAGGATAGTAAACTCTAGAAGAAGGCTATGTTTGAAGAAATGGATTTCTTGGATAATAATGAGGCATGGGATATATTTGAGTTACCACCTGGAAGAAAATTGGTTGGTAGAAAATGGTTGTTCAAGAAGAAGTTTAATGCACAAGGTAAAGTGGAGAAATACAAAGCTAGGTTAGTAGCAAAAGATTATTCTCGGGTAGAGGGAATTGACTTTGGTGAGATTTGTTCTCCTGTTTCTAAGTTAACTTCTATTATATTTCTTTTATCTATTGTTGTTTCTTTTGATCTTGAAGTGGATTAGATGGATGTGAAGACATCATTCCTACATGGGGATCTAGAAGAAGAAATCTACATGAAGCAACCAAAAGGCTTTGTAGTGAAGGGAAGGAAAGAGTTGGTTTGTAAGCTAAAGGAATCACTATATGGTCTGAAGCGATCACCTGGGATGTGGTACCAAAAGTTTGACACATACATCCTTGGATTAGGATTTGTGAGAAGCAGGGCTGATCACTATGTACATTCCAAGAAGGTTGGTAATCACTTCGTTTATGTAGTGTTGTATGTCGATGACATGTTGCTGGTAGGAAATAACATGGATGTTATCAAGGAGGTGAAATCATAGCTATCCTCCAAATTTGACATGAAGGATCTCGGTGCTACTAACTTCATTCTGGGAATGGAAATTAAAAGAGATCATGCAACAAGAAACTCTGGTTGAATTAGAGAAAATATGTTGAGACAATATTGCATAGGTTTAATATGCATGGAAGTAAACTGGTCAAGGTCCCTATTCCTTTGGGGGTAAAGTTATTTGCAGATCAGTGTCCCAAGACACAGGAAGAAGAAGAGGACATGTCCCATGTTCTGTATGCCAGTGCAGTTGGCAGTTTGATTTATGCAATGGTCTGTACTAGACTGGACATTGCACATATAATGGGAGTTTTGAGCAGGTATATGTCAAAACTAGAGAAGGAGCATTATACAACAGTAAAGAGGGTCTTCAAGTATTTGCGTGGAACTACGAATTATGGATTGTGCTACCAAGGAAGACCAAGATTGGATAGAGTGGTGGACATACATGGCTTTGTTGATGTAGATTGGGCTGGAGATCTAGATCGCATAAGATCTACAAGAGGGTATATGTTTAACCTATTTGGAGGAGAAATCAGTTGGATGAGAAAAAGACAGGCTATAGTGGCACTCTCAACTACAGAAGTTGAATACATGACAACCACTCATGCAAGCAAGGAACAAATATGGTTACAGAGATTGTGTTCAAGTATTTTTTTGGTACAACAAGAAGTGAGATTAGATTATGACAGTCTGAGTGCAATCTTCCTGAAAAAGAACCCATCTTATCATTCAAAGACAAATCATATTGATGTTCAATATCACTTTGTGAGAGACATGGTTGAGGAAAAGAATGTGTTGCTAGAAAAGGTTGACACTTTGAAGAATGTTGCAAATTCATTGACAAAGTCTGTAAGCACAGAAAAGTTCTCCTGGTGTAGAGTAACAATGGGCATTGCTACCCTGGATTGTTGAATATATAATATTGAGACCCCTGGATGCAAAGAAAACAACAAGTGGGAGAATGTTGGGTATGTGTTATATTCTTTGCGTGTGTGGGGGGGGGCGCGCCAGATTCGAAAACTGCGTCTAATGATCCCTC
>SNQJ01S0011617.1:258151-270920 GCA_010110895.2 Picea sitchensis
GGAAGAGTGTACATACTTCTGGGGTGTAAATACTTCATGGGGTATAAACACGGCTGAAAGCAAGGACCTCTGCATCAAGAAGATAATCAGGCTCCACAACCAACATTTCTTTATACTAAAAACCATTTAGAGTGATTCAGGAGTTATATGGGAGGGATTTGATCGGGTATTGGCACACTTTTTTTGAGTTTTGAGAAAATTTTGATGGTCCATGAAAATTTTTCCACTAATCAACTTGAGCATATAGGTTAGGTTACTACCCCGACTTTTGTGTCTCGTTGTATTTTTCCTCTGCCATAGGATCGATCCCATCAGGTTGTGACATGGAACCATCATATCTTCTTTAGAAGTGTCACAACTTGGCGGTAGAGATTACCAGAACATGGATTCCCTAGGTAGGTCCTGGTTGCATTATGGTGTCCATGTCGTCTCTAAAAAACTGTAGCCTTAGGAGTCCTTATAGTCTTTCCTGAATATGAGTTTGAGCCTCATTTGCATGATTCTTCTTCACTCTTGATCTCACCCTCAAGACTCCCAAAAAAAAACTAATGGGTCTCCTTTTAAGCCCTTTTTAGACCCTCTAAACATGAAAAGATTGTCAAGCGATCTTGTGGCCTTTCACGCTTTTTAAACTAAAATTTGAAGTCACGTCTGTCTGGTGGTAGTTTACCCATTTTTTGTTCCGGACGATCAACTGTAAAAACAAAGGTATACTCTATGGAAATTTCGTTCTTTAGAATAGTACTCTCACGTATAATTTTATCCCTTTTTCAGGCCTGAGGGACTAAACTTACAAAAAAGAAACCCCCATGGAGTCCATAGTTAATCTCTTTTCAGACTCCCTAAAATTGAAAAGATCGCCAAGTGACCTTATTCTTTCACACTCGTTAAATTGGTCCAGAAGAATATTCCTGATGGAACCCATAGTTAATCTTTTTTCAAACTCCTTAAAAGTGAAAAATGGTCGAGTGATCTTTTCCTTGTGACACTCATTAAAATGGTTTTGAATCGATGTCTAATCGATGCTAGTTTATGCCTTTTTCGAACCGACTAGACTATCTTCAAAAAAGGTACCCCAATGGAGTCTCCTTTTATTCTTTTTCAGACTCTCTAAATATGAAAAAACATCGAGCTTGCCTTCTCTGGGCTCGTTAAACTTACATCAAAGGACGTTACCATTGTGTGTTTTATTAACCGCATTTGCATACCTTATACACCAACCTTGTGACATTTTGCTTCTACGTCTTAACACCTTTGGCCGCCAGAGGATTTTTCCTGAGTATCATTTTACTAGAACATCAGTCTTGGCCTTGAGCCTTGAGCTTGTATGTTTGCAATACTCGTTCCTCCATTGTAACGTAATATTCCATTATTCTTTTTCCACAATTATTGAAAAGAACACAAAAAATCAAATATACCCCAAAAAGAGGAAGGGAAAAGTATTTTCTTTGTTGGCAGCATAATGAGTCGCCCTTGGATAAAGAACATCTGTCCATTTGTTCATCAGACTATGGGATGTAGTATGAACTTAGGAATATTTTCTCGCTATATAGAGTTGTGTCCTCCACTGTTTAGTTATCCTTCCAAACATATGGAGATTTTGCGTTGCGTCATGCTTCGTAGACTTATGATTAACATACATGATGCTTGAGTCTCATCATTTGTCATGCTATTGTCCAAGGGAAGTTTTCCACTAAGCTTGAGTCGGCTCCTCTGCAATATGTCTCTTGTCTGCATACTTGGCCATCATGAACGCCCAATCAAGTCCTTGCTCAAAATCATTGAAGCCATTAGTTTGATCATCAAGATTATCAAGTCCATGACCGATGAGACGTCAAATACCTCTGGGTAGTGCAGTAGTACACTCATATTACACTCCTACCCAAGTTTTGAAGATTTTGAAGTTGTTTCTCGAGCTGTGAAGATCTCATCTCTAGCCATCAGGCTGAATCAGCTTCTAGAAGATGGATACTCTATATGTATATCTTTTTGATTTCGAGATGTAGCTCCGCTGTGTATTGTTTGTGGCTACTCTTTATAGTTATTTGACATGGATATACAGTGTATTTGATTGGTAGGCATGGTTCTATTTTATCATGAGCATGGGTATGCCACCTCGGTGAGACATTTGTTATTTTGAAGATGAAACCTCTTGGTTCCTGATCCTTGGGCTCAATCGTTCGGCACATCAGTAAAGATTGGTAATGTATTTCAGCCATCAGATGCTCTTCTGACCTCAAACATTAGGGGGAATATTTTATATCCCTAAATTGCACCACACATGATTACTTGGCATCAGGCCAACTCATATCCCTTCTTTGCCAAAAGCACTGTTGAACAACTCTTTCAAAATCCTCTTTTATAAATGCCCAGGTGCCCTAATCCATTACTGCATGAGTGTACACATTGGTTGCCCCAAAACAACCCATGTGGACCGACAAAAGCATGAAAAAAAAAAAGTTGTTGATGGAACAAAAATCTATGGGTGAGTTAACTGAAACTCTCATCCATGCATGGCCGAGGGTTCGTCCAAATACCTAGCTCCTTCTATACTATAAAAGAAGGGGTAGGGTTACCATTTGGAGGAGGAAAAACATAGCAAAGAAACTTTGCCCATTTATGTATTCCCATTGTCCCAACCCTTTATCCTTTCCTAATGCCAAAGGAGATTTAAAGAAAAGAAGTTGAAGGACAGAAGAAGAGGAGCCCAGGATCAGGTTCAGGGAGTGGTGGTCGGTCTCAACTTTTGTAAGTTGACTCATTTTAAGTAATAAAGAGAATGGTTTTCCCATCCCAATTCATGAAATTTTTATGGTTTGACTATTTTATGTTTGATTTCTAGCCCGTTAGTATATAAGTAGTATGCATGCATAGTTGTTGCTCGTCTTGAATGCAGGTCATCTTTGGAAGGAGTATTGCGAACAAGTAATCAAGCATAATGGAGGATCTACATTAAACACCAGTAATGAGGTAGGTTGATCTTTCCATGCATTTACTAAGAAAAGGGGATTTAAATCTAGGGATGAAGGTAGAAAGTAATTTCTATTCGATCATATCTGCATGCAAAGTCTGAACTCTATTTGCTATTCCGTAGGGTGTTTTTCCCAACAACACTGGGGTGTTTCACTTTCTTCCATAAATTGCCTCAAATGGGCTCATCTTTAGTGATTCTTGGTACCCATTGTTGTAAGCAAACTCTACCAAGTGTAGGTAGTCCTCCTATCTGTATGGTTTGTCCATCACATACATTCCTAACATTTCTTCTATCACTTGATTTAACCTTTATGTTTTCCCATCAGACTTAGGATGATAAGTTGTGCTTAAGTCTAGATTTGTTCTGAACCCTTTGAATAACCCCTTCCAAAAATTTCAGGTAAAATTTGGGTCTTTGTCAGACACAATTGTCTTGGGTATGGCATGCAAGCGTGCTACTTCCATCATATAAATATTAGCAACATTGGTCTCTTTTTGAGTAACCTTCATAGGATTGAAATGGGCAGCTTTAGTAAGCTTATGCACCACCACCATGATGGAATCATGTTGCTTGTTTGTTCTGGGTAATCCTGTGATGAAATCCATTGTCACCACCTCTCACTTCCACTCAGGAATGGGTAATGGATGCAGCAACCCAACTGGGTGTCTATGCTCAGTCTTGACCCTTTGACACTCCAAGCATTTCGCTATGTACTTTGCAATTTCTTTCTTCATGCCTGTCTAATAATATTGGCTCTTGGTTGCTACCATTGTTTTCTCATATCCAGGGTGCCCAAAATAAGTCACATTATGCATCTATTTCAATATCATACTCCTCAATTCGTGAGAACTGGGTACATAAATTCAGTTCCTGTACATGAGTATTCCATCAACTTCCAAGCTATAATCTTCTATTTGTTGCTGCATTTTACCTTGCTGCAATTTAGTTACTAATTCCATGTACTGCAAATCAACTTTTGCAGCCTCAAAAATTCTTCCTTTAAGATCCATTTGATACATGCTAATGGTTGTAGCATGCAGTTCATGCACTCTCCTATTGATTGCATCAAACACCTTGTTCTCCTTTCCTTTGATGTGATTTGTATCAAATTCATAATCACAGAGGAGTTCCAACCATCTACTCTACCTAGCATTCAAAGTAGGTTGATCAAACAAATACTTCAGGCCATTATGGTCTGTCATCAACTCAAACCTCTTTCCCATGAGGTAGTGCCTCCACTTCTTCAAAGCATTCACTATGGCTGCCAACTCCAAATCATGAGTGACATAGATCCTTTCATGCTCTATCAATTTTTTGGACTCAAAACATATCACATACCCATTCTGGCTGAGGACTCCACCCAGTCCTTCTTTGCATGTGTTTATGCAAATCATGAAATATTCATTCGCACCTGCAATATTCAGAATTAGAGCACTGGTTAAAAACTACTTCAATTGTCGAAAGATCTTTTCACATTCTTCTGTCCATTGAAAGTTCTTCCCATTCCTTTGTAAGGAAGTGATGGGGTGAGTTATTCTTAAAAACCCTGCAATGAACCTTTTGTAGTAGCCAGCTAGACCCATGAAGGATCTGAGTTTTGTCACATTCTTAGGTGATGTCCACCCTTTAATGGACTCAATATTTTGAGTTTCTACCACTATCCCTTCTATAGATATGATATGTCCCAAATAGTGAATTTTGTCTTGATAAAATGAGAACTTGCTCAATTTTGCATACAGGTGATTCTCTATTAGCACTTGCAACACCATTCTCAAATTATTCTCATGTTCTTCTTCCGAATTGGAATAAACAAGGATGTCATCCAAAAATAAAATGACAAACTTGTCTAAATTTTCATGGAAAACACCATTCATTAGGAACATTAAAACAACTAGTGGATTTGATAACACAAATGGCACCACTGTGAACTCATAATGACCGTACCTTGTCCTGAAGGTGATCTTGTTGATGTTGTCCTATTTAATACTTATTTGATAGTATCCTGACTTAGGATATATCTTTGAAAATATCCTTGCATCCTTCAACTGATCGAAGAGATCATCAATCCTTTGTAGATGATACCCGTTCTTTATAGTTACTTTGTTGAACTGTCTTAAATTGATGCACAATATCAATGTCCCTTCTTTCTTTTTCACGAACAAGAATGGGGCACCCCAAGCTGACACTCTTGGGCATATATACCCCTCCTTCATAAGTTCTTCAAGCTACATTTGCAACTCCTTCATCTCTAGTGTACTCATTCTATAAGGAGTATTTGATACTAGAGCTGNTCCAGGCATCAAATTGATAGAGAAATCAATATCTCTTTGGGGGTAGTCCTAGTACCTCCTTGAACACATCTTCAAAATTTTCTAGGATTACATGATCCTCCATATTTAGCACCTTATCCTTAAATTTTTCCTCCATATGGGATGAAAATATTTGACATCCCTTCCTGTAACACTTCTTCAGCTGCATTGTTGAGATTTCCCGGATAGTAACTTCCCTAAGAATTCCTTGGACTTCTCTTTCATTTCCTTCCTCATCCAAGCAAGTGAATGCCTTGTTATGAGAGTCTAGTATGGCATGGTGCTCATTCAACCAATCCATACTAATTAGGAAATCATATGATCCCAAAGGAAATATGTTCAAATCTTCCTTGGTACTCAGTCCATTCATGCCCACTTGACATGATTTAACCAACTCAACAACCTTTCTCTTAGCTCATGTATCCAGCTGCACCAGCCAAGATTTCCCATGCTTGCTTCTTGGTAATTGAAATATTTACACTACCTTAGGATATATATAGCTATGACTATCCCCTAAATCAATTAAAATAGTAAGGGAATGGTTATTGATCATATCTTCAACTTCAATCATGTGTGATTGAAACTCAACTTGGTTGTTTTCGAGGGATGCATAGATCCTAGGTACTCTTATTCCCATGTCCTCCATTGTTTATGCTTACTGAACATTGTAAAAAACACTCACCTTGTCCTTCCTATGAGGGAAATATCTTTACTTATGGTCTTCTTTAAATCCCCAACATTTCATAGGTGCCTGCCTTGGCCTTTGCCCACCTACTTCAACCATCCTGGGCTCTCTCAAAACTGGTTGTCCTTGAGGACTATTTCTAAAAAATGGTGGCTTGTTCCCCTTCTGCCTCATTTCCCTCTTAAACTTCCTCTTGTCTTCCCAAGATTTTTGGGAAGTGGGATTTCCTTTTTTCTGATCATATAAGAATTTTTATCTCCTTATAGTTTCTTCCAGAGTCTTGGGATCATCATATTGGATTTTATCACTAATGAAAGATGGCAGCCCAATCAGATATCTCTAGATCTTCACTGCCTCATCCTTAATGAAAGGGAAATATTTCAACAACTCTAGAAGTCTCCTCTCATATTCATCTATAGTCATGCTTCCCATTTTAAGTTCAAAGAACTCTTTCATCTTCTTGTCATAGTATCTCTTGGCTAAGTAGTTATTTTCAAAATGTTTCTTGAATTCCTTCCAAGCCAAATTTTTCTCCTTGAGGCATTGTACTTGCACCAGTTGATCCCACCATATGGATGCTTTTCCTTTAAGTTGGTAGATGAAAATTCTTCCCTCTACATGAGAAGAATAGTTTTGCAATTGGAAGTACTTCCTCATGCCTAGAAACCATGCCTCAACATCTTCATCCTTCTTATGCTCTTCATAAAAAGTAGGAGGTTTGATCTTATTCATTTCTCCTTTCAACTCATCCACCCCAGATATCCTATGTTTTCTGGTAGGGGATGGACTTGAGATACTGTGTTTTCCCCTATGGGAATTCTTTTGGGAGTGTTGGTGATTTATGTTACCACTCCTTGATCTTCCTTTCTTCTTAGGGATATCGCAACTTCTTGATTTGTTGGATCCACTTTCCTTATCCAACTAATTTTAAATTCTCTCCAGGATTTGTATTAACTTCATATTGAAGTTTTCCTATTGCTCCTTCGCTCTCTTAAGATTTTTGTTATCTTCCTGGTGAATTTGGACATCTTTTTGCAAATTCTTAATGATTTTCATCAGACTCACTTCTTTATCTATTTCTTCTATATTCCCATTGGAGTTTGTTCTTTCAATTCCCAAATGGAAACCCATTCCTCTAACTTCGTTCTCCAAACTATAATAATCCCATGCCTCCTCCATTTCCTTGCACTATGTAACAATTCGGTTCGGTTCTGTCAATTGTTAATTCTATAAAATGTGAAGTCAACCAAATTTTTGTCAGGTTATTAGAATTAATAATTAACCCGGATAACTTTAACAATCTGATTCAACAAAAGAATATTAGACTCTATATTTTGTAGGTCTTTGGTTGATCAAGAATCCCCATGGTTCTATCTCCAAGCCCCTCTCTATTCTTACAATTCACTTTTTGGCACTAGCCCCTATTTCTTCAGCCTTGAATTTGCATGTGACCACGGCTGTGACAAAGTGCTAATAGTAAGGTTCTTATCCGGAGTCTTGAAACTTTGGGGTTCTGGAGCTTCAGAGGATTTCACATCTGCACACCCCAAAACTCTCGAACTGTGAATCTTTGAATACTTCCACGTCACCCCTGGGACGTCATCACGTTACGCTACTTCAGTGCTACGAAACTTCGGGGATTTCTTCCTCCCATTCCATCACGAACCATCTCTTCCAGAGTGTCGAATCTCTGAACCTTTGGATCTGACACCACACATCTTCTAGGTTCAAATTATTGTGGGCTTAGTCTAGTTAAATTCTTCACCAAGGTTTTAACTACTTTATGTATCATCAGGGCCCCACTACCCATGCTCGATAGGAGTGCCATGTGGTGGAATACTAGAAGAAGACACATGCCCCAGTCATACGAGTGACATGTGTCACATTATAATTTGAATTGATATCTTCCATAGGTTCTTAACTCACTGACATGTGGCACACATCACATGTTTCCACATCATCACTAGTGACGTCAACATGCCACGTTACTTCGGGACTTTGGGCTTCGGAATATTTTACACTTGCACACTTAATTTCTCTCGAAACGTTGAAATCCCTAACTTCTTTACCTTTCGGGGTCCACATGGTACAACTATCAACAATTAAGGTAGTGGCACATGGCATGTATAGGAAGGGTCCACATCACCACTAGCGACATCATCATGCCACACGACTTCTAGTCTTTGACTTTCAGACTTTTCACACTAACACCCTCCAATTCTCCCCAAATCTACAGTGTAGATCCACTCCAGGACTTCGGAACTTCGGGTTTCATCCCCTTTTTCTCTCTAAATCATAAAATTCGTCGAATTTACGAAGTCCTAAGAAATTGGAGGTTAAATCTCCTACACCTTTTCTAAATCTAACGACTGTGAAGGGTCTTCCTTCTCCTGAATAGATCCTATGGCTCAAATTCAAACCTCGTATCCCAACATAATGATTGTTGTGGATTCCTTCCTCTATAGTTTTTATTGAACCTCTATACTTCTTGAGCTTCTAAACACAATCCAACTTTTTACACGGTGCCTTCTTGACACTCAGGGACGCTCTGAACTTCAAATTTTGTCCCTTTCGACAAAAATTCACTCTGAAATATTTGCTTCCTTAACCACTAAAATGGCCCATCTAGGATCAGTGTTGAAACCTTGGCTCTAATACCAATTTGTAACATCCCCAACCTTCACCAACAGGTCGAAAATTCTACCTAATGAATGTATCTTTTAATTCTCGGCTCTGATACCAAATTGTCACATTCCCAACCACCCAGGTTGGGCCATGCTACTCCAGAAAACTATCATGGTCGAATATACCTNTCATACATAGATTAATGCAGAAGCGATAGTAACACATACAAATTAACATTTGATTTACATTATGTTATCACACAGCATAATGCAGAAATAATAGTAAAAGCATACATGTAGTAATCACAGGAAAACCCCATAAATATAACAAAATATATAAATACACAACACATAAATGAACATAGGATTGGTAGATCTAAATGATGACTCTTTAGATCTAAAGGTAGAAAATTGGATAAGTGTTGTAATGCGCTCGGTCAGACTCAATATAGGATAGATGAGATACTTAGGAGCTCGGGGAGTCCGATGGTCAACATGTAGATCCTGAATCTTTTGTGTAATGTCCCCATACTTCACCAACAGGACGAAAACGCTACCTAATGATTGTATCTTTTAATTCTCGGTTCTGATACCAATTTTCCACATTCTCATTCACTCAGGTCGAGCCATTCTATCCCAAAAAACTATCATGATTGAATATACCTATTATATATATATCTAATGCAATGTGTTAGCACTTTCTAAATTTCCTAGAGGTCAGAACAGAAGAAATCTACAAAGTTAACTTTATCCAACTGCTTTTAAAGCTGGGAATCTATCCCTTCCAGCTTCAGAGAGGGATCTCTCTATATGATTTAGCTATGCTTTCAATTTAGATGTTAGGCTAGGTAAATAAATCTGTAGGTTTTGTTGTCAAAGTGTTTTTGAATCGGTTGAGATAGTATACACCTCCATTGGGCTATGGGGTCTATGTTATAACAAACATGAGATACAAACCATAAATGTAAAGGAATACTTCCGCAGGGCGAGATAATATACTCATTGGATCTTTAATAGTTTAAATGATGGACAGAAGAAAATATGAGAAAGATAATTCAACTAAGAAGCAGTTAAGAATTCCTTAATTGAAAACCTCAGAAGATAAATATTAAAACCTTTAAATTCGAAAACGGGGTATCTAAGATAAATCTTGCAACATATGTTACTTTTAAATATTAGTTTCAGAAAACAATATGATCACAAAGCAAGAAAAACATTCAACTTAGAGAATAAACATCACCAGTGAATACATGCAAGAATCCTGTAAAAGTGCTTCCTCTTTATTAATGGCAGATATCTTCAAAAATGGTTATAGTCTCATAGCGTCAGGGTGTAAGGATCAACAACCCTCAATACTTCGAAAGGTGAAGTATTTATAATTCAAATTACAAATGTTTCTGTCATAACTGATCAGGACATGCTCATTCTATTTTTAGTCTAACTAATTTAACTAATCAAAACTGCTTGATGACTTGGTACAACTACATGTGGAATTTCTGGGGTAGGCCATTGGTGAGGTTCCTGTGCAACCTCTTCTGACTGGACAGGTGACTGGACCTGGACTGCTCATCTGCTAATCTAGCAGATCATAGAGTTCCTCCCATACGAGGTGACTAGGCACAGTGACTTTGAGCAATCTCCAATACACTTCGTCCATTTCCGTATATTTAGCGAATGTGGGATTAGTGAGGAAAATGTATCGAATCTCGTGTTGGATGCTGATGTCCAACTGAAGAGAATCTAGGAATTCTTTGCCGGTGATACACCCTTGTATGCCAACAAACTTTGAACTGTACTTAGATACTTCAGACAATCTCTTTTTGTAATTGGGGAGTGTCATCAGTGTATCATTAATAACCTTCAGACCTAGGAGACCTTTCTTCTAGAGAGCTTCGATCTTGCTGAAGAATCTCTGTACCCCCTGATCCATGACCTGCACATTTTCTTCCAGCTGAAGCATTAGCTTTCTCTTGCTCAAAACCCTTTTGACCTCAAGGATGGTCTATGTTCTGTACTCTATCTTCAACTCTTCTAGCTCTTCTCTGGTCTTGGAATTTAGGAATTTGATTATATCATTTGCCTGAGTTGGTTTATCTCCCAACTCTACTCTGATCTTTTCAATGGCTTGTTTTCTCCTCTGGACCAACTCGTTCTGCGCAAAAATGATTTGGATCATGGGCCAGATTTCATTTATGGACTTTGTGATGTCTGTCCATACATTTTATTTGACTTCAGCCAAAGTCTTCCCTGCCACAGTTTCCTTTTGGAGCTGCTGCAGTTCCTTCCTAAGCTGCTCAGTTACCTGCTTTTCTTTGGATAGGCTAGTTTGGAAAGAAATTTTGAGTTCTTAGAGGTTCTCAACTTCCTTCTTCAGCCTGCTGATTTCTGTCTCTTGCAGGTTCATTTTCTCCATGGATTTGGCAAGATCAGTTGTCCCTTCCTGTAGTGTCACTGGTGCTGTGGATGGGATTATTGTTACTGTTGCTGTGCTTGTCCCTGAGATTGGGATAGCAGTCAATGGAATGGATTCCATAGACTTCATCTGCTCTTTCTCCTTTAGCAGTCTCTCCATCTGTGCTTCCATTTCTTTAAGCTAGGCGTTCTGCTCCATGAGTAGCTTAAGCATGTCGTCCTTCTCGCCTTCTTTCTCTGCTATCTCCTTCGCCTGTGAGTCTTTTGTAGGCGGAAGTTTCAGTTGTTTCCTCAAGGAGGCGATGTCTGCATTTTTCTTCTTTATCATCTCTTCTGTAGCTTTGACATTCGTAGGATCATAGCCGATCTTGAGGACCAGCTCCTCCAAAGTCTTAATTTTGTTGTCCTTTGCAAAGGACGATATTTTTTCCATCTTGAGCTTCGATTGAGCATTATCGAGTGACACCTGAAATTTAGCTATTGAAGCAGAAGCATGTGCCAATGTATGGAATACCATCTCACCTATCTGTTTGTACATATCCATTTGATCTATTGGGTGCACGTCCTTTGCCTGGAATTCAAAAATGGCCCTCTTATAGTCCGAGATCACCTTGGGATCCAGAACCTGTGCTTGGAGGAAGGCCATGTGCATCCTGCCCTTCTCTGTGTCGAATGCAGACAACAGTCTATGCTATGTAGTCGACTTTTGTTTCCGAAACTGAGCATAAGTACTGCTGGTAAGGGTTTGATTCTTCTTCTTGATCAGCTTGTACTTCTCGAAGATGCTCAATTTAAGCCCAGTCTTGCCTGGCTGATTGTTCAGGGGAGAGTCTGTGGATTTCTTCGGTACAGTTGGGGTGATGCCCTGATAAAGGCTCGAACCAAAAGGTGGACTGACCAGCTTGATTACTGTGGTAGGAGGGGCTTCTTGTTCTACTGTCGTGCCAGGCGTTGAAACTGTCTTTGGCCTCTTGGTGTGCATCTGGAACTCTTCTGATGATACCTCCATTATAGGTGGAGATGACTCTTGTCAAGGCCTTTCTTCCTTAGGGACCTGTGGCATGGTAGTTAGTTGCACAGTTGTCGGGAGAACCTATTGTTCCACTTCAACCTGCTGTTCCATTTCAATCAAGGTGTCAGGCATCCACATAGTCTGGTTGGTGAATTTTTCAATTTCGGGCTTGGACTCATGAACGTACGGGATGTTTTTGTTTTTTACCCGCATTTCTAAAATGATCCCGCATGGATCATAGTGCCATGGGAAACTTGTAAAGAATTTCATTTCTTTCAACATTTTGTCAGCTTCTTCCTCGGTGCCTCGACTATTGCAGATGAAAGAGCCAATCTGCCCCTTGATTCTCAATTGTTGCTTTTTCTTCAAGGAAACAAAGATTCTTACCAACACATAAGTTGGCAGCTTGTAGGGTGCCAATTTGCACCCAAAAACTCTGATCTCGGTGTGGTTTTGATACAGGTACCAGTCCCCTGTCTTTGCATTGTCCGAGAGATGTAGGATTCTCTGGACTTCATCATTTATTCGTGGCTCGGGCCTGCCACTCAACATGCTTACCACAGGGTGGTAGAAAAGATCAATAAATGCCTTGGAGCTATACTCTGTGGAATTGTGCTTCAACAAAGATGTCCACGCTGTGACTAGCTAAGGCCTTCCATCTGCGTCCATTTTCTGCATAGAAAAACTGAACTTATCTGCTTGATAGAAAACAAGCATGTAGGCTAATATAGAAGAATATATGAACATGCCTTC
>SNQJ01S0011618.1:3025-15544 GCA_010110895.2 Picea sitchensis
ATCAAGTGAATGCATGAGGTAAAAAGGTGCAAGAGATGCACCTACTTATACACGAATGTGTATACATGATCATAAGGATGATTGGAAGATCCTTGGGAAAAGGATATAGAAGCATGATATGTCCATGTGTGTGAATGACATGAAAGAAGTGCAAGCAGTAAGCTAGCATGATGAATACTTGTTTGTGTTTAATTATGCTTGAGTACATGGGTTTAATGCATTATGGAGCTTCCTAATATGAATCTTGATAGTAATACCAGTTATGTATGAATGATATTAAACATGCAAGTGATGCACTATGATGTAAGTTAACAAAACCAGAATATGTATGGATACATAATTTGGGTACATGACAAAGATGCATGTTTATATTCCTTATGGGATATTTGGTAAACAGTTGAATCTAACTCACGGTTGAGGCCATCACAAATAGTGATGGATATGCAATAAGGAAGTTGCATGCTGAAGGAGTTCCATGTGGAGGAACCGTGTGAAGACTCTGTCAGGAAAACAAAGTCACAACCTTAATGACTGTTGAGAATTAAGCAGTGAGCCATAAGCTTATATGAATATANAAAAACATCATGTAATGAATAGAAGACTGATAATGAATCTTGACCATTCTGATAACCGAATGTTAACATGTAGGATGCAGAGGTTCATGATTCATTATGGGCAAAAGATTTTGCTATTACAGCATGTTGATGTATCCCAAGAGTTAGGATGATCTTAACCCAGGGTTGCTCAGGAAAAGAGCAGAAAGATCACAATAAGAAGTAGATTGCATAAGTAAAGGGGGAGAAAATGAGGAACACTTTCCTCACCCTAAGAACCCTAAATTGTTTAACAGAGCCATAGGATTAAAAGAGTAGTTGTGGAAACCAATATAGTTGGTAAAAGGCAAGCAAACCCCCTAAGTATGATTAAATGAATAATTGAGTACGTTTAACTGAATAGGCTTGGTTGAAGCCATGATTAAGAAAAGGCAGTGAGGCCTTAGAGATAACTCGACTGGGTTGAAAAGTTCCACGCGGTGTAGAAAGAGTTGGAAGAAGGGGAGAGTCCTCAATTCTTTCCTTGTTGAGTATTATGTTTTCTCTTGGATGAGAAAGCTGGTACGCTAATGAAAGTAAAAAGGTTTTGACACCA
This sequence comes from Picea sitchensis, assembly GCA_010110895.2. NCBI lineage: Eukaryota > Viridiplantae > Streptophyta > Pinopsida > Pinales > Pinaceae > Picea > Picea sitchensis. The sequence continues at coordinate 4,175 of SNQJ01S0011618.1, forward strand.
TAGTGAAAAGGATTGTGTTGTTGAAGATACAATCAAAATCTGTTTGTGTTGCACTTGTGGAAACATTTGAGGATAATGTGATGAAGTGCATAAAGATATGCTAGGACATTTTGAAGATGTTTTATGAATTCGAATGTTATGATACATGCATTTGGTTTAATATTATAACTAATGTAATTGTGACTATGATGATGCATTCTATGTATAGAAAGGAATTGGAGCTATTGAGGAAGACAGTTGCCAATGATGGGCAACCTCAAGCAGAGGATGACCATGAGAAGGCTGCAGTTGAAATATTGTTGACATGGTTGTAAAAGTCCCCATAAAGCACCGCTGATGAGGTAAAAATCAGAAAGAGGGTGCTAGCAGCCAAGAACCGATATAAAGATATATGTGCCTATGTGGCACAAGGTATGAAGGGATTTGGTAAGAACCCTTTCTGAAATATTTTATTATCTTAGTGTTATGCATGAACTTGTAAATACAGTTGTATGCCTTGGGTACCCAAGTAAGGTATGATTCAGGAAGGCGAACCTGAATGATGGAGGTATGAACCTCTGGTAGTAAACACTATTTGTAACCCTTGGAAGAATTCATGAACTGATATGTCATGAATGCATTGACCAATCAAGGAATGCTTAAAGGCATGCATGTGAAACTTTTGAGTTCATGTGTACTGATTTGGGATCGTGATCGACCTATAGCAGGCGGTATGGTCATGATGTAAGAATGAAAGAAAATGAATAAGCCATATGAGGAAAAGGTTGGTTAAATTCCAACACACCATGGCTAAGAACTGGTCATAAAGTGTGACGAACTTGAAAACAATGCAAGAGTGCATTAGGTATGAATGTGGCCATGAATAATTGACACATTTGCTCAAATCCTTTGAAATGTTGAATTTCATTTTGAAAGGTTTGGTATGTTGAAATGAGTCATAGGCAAGGAAAGTGATTCCCTTTTTATGTTTATATAGATGTGATAAATTGTTAGTATGCATGGTGTTGAATATAGATATATATATGCATGGATGCATGAGAGACCAACATTTTGTTTAGTTGTGTAAAGAATGAATTGCAGGGAGTAAAGAGGTCTTGGATATGGCAGTGTTGTAAGCCCATAAGGAAGACCAATTTCCTACTGAGCCAAACCGCTATGGGAAGGAAAGTCCCGTAATTATGAATCTGGTTCTTGTGTGGAACAAATATGGAAACAAAATGTGGAATTGGAAATCTGTAGGTGACATATTTACAATAAAATTTTGAATTTAAAAATTTATGATGTCTCATGAATTTCTATATACCTATGATATAGGTGAAAGGGAAAGATCTGCGAGAAGTGCAGAGATGAGAAACTGAGCTCTCGGGTTCAAGGGAGAATTATGAGAAAGAGTATAATCTGATCGCATGAAATAGAGACTGACTTGGGAGAAGGAGAGTAACCTTCATCCCTATCTATGATTGAGTCGGGAGAAGGAGAGTAATCTTCGTCCCTAACTATTTATGTGCCAGGAGAAGGAGAGTAACCTTCGTCTCTATCTATTACGGTACTAGGAGAAGGAGAGTAACCTTTGTCCCTATCTATTACAGTATTGGGAGAAGTAGAGTAACCTTCGTCCCTATTTATTACGGTACCGAGAGAAGGAGAGTAACCTTCGTCCCTATCTATTATGGTACCGAGAGAATGAGAGTAACCTTCATCCCTAACTTTAGCTGAGCCAGAAGGTTTTCAAGCTGTAAAAGCATGAAAAATGGTTATTGTTGAGCCATGAGAACCCCGTGATAAGCCATGATCTCCTAGAATATGTTGTGTTGAGGTAACACAACCCAGAGGGACACCTCGACAGAGCAAGTCTGAGGGACGCCTCGACTGTAAGACTCGATAGAGTCTCTGGAATTTTTTCTGTGCGAGAAAACCTTGACAAGGCAAGATGAATCACCCAAGGGACTGTATAGCAAAGAAGGGGATGCATGAGCCTGGGCCTGGAGGGTGAGTGACCGCAAGGAAGAGGAGACCTTGATAGTTCTTGCAAACTATTGATTGGGATCATGCACACGATGGGTAGTTCTTCATGTGCGAGAAAACCTTGTCAAGGCAAGATGGATCACCTGAGGGACTGTATAGCAGAGAAGGGGATGCCTGAGCCTGGGCCTGGAGGGTGAGTGATCGCAAGGAAGATGAAACCTTGATAGTTCTTGTAAACTATCGATGGGGATCATGTACCCAATGGGTATGTCAAGGAAAAACAATGAGCCTGAATAACAAACAACCATGTGGATACAAATCAACAAACTGCGCAGATAATTATTGTGCTTATTGTGCTAAGATTAGAAAAAAAATTCCTAGAATTTTTTATATAATGTTATAACATGAGACTGTGATTAATATGCTTGTTGTCCAATAATTATTGAAAGCAGGTGACGAAGATTAAGGGTCTGAAATTGGACCTGACCGAGAAAGAAAGATCAAGATTTCTACAACAACTGAATGGGAAAGGCTTGACAGGTGTTTTGAGGAAGGACATCGAGGACGATGTTCCTTTGAGGGGGAGGGTATTGTAACATCCATGTTTCCCCTAGCTTGTAATTAATCATAAAATAGGATTACCATGCTAAGGCATGTGGACAATGTAAATGTATTATTGTTTGAGTTGCCAATAACTGACTGTGGGGGTGAAGCCTTGAAAGTACTAGCCATAATATCACTAGAGGAAAGAATGTTAAAACTATAAGAGAGGGATCATTATATCAAATAACCCCAAATTTCCCTTGATGTGGGTAGTAAATCTCCTTCAGATCCCAAGGAGAGAAACCAATTAATGAAGAAAGGACCAATGGTTGAATTATCAACCACTCCCATTAATGGAAGCATGGTCTGACTGCAAAATGTCAGCCCGAAGTACCATTGGGTATGATAGACCAAGTTGACTTGAGTTCCCTTATAACAGAAGGAATAGGATGGGTCGAGAACCATCCTGGGGAAAATATATAAGAAAATTGGTAAGGAGAATGTGAGAGCTCTCCAACAGGTGAAGAATAGAAGTCCACGAGCTTGATGTCGAGTGAGGATTTGATAAACCTTGCCTAGGGCCATAACAGAGAAAGAGATCTCTGAAAGTTTGCAGAGAACAGAACCCGAGCGGAAGCTGAAATAAAGAAAGAATCCTTGAGAACTGCGAGAGTTCCCTGGTGATATCATGGCTTGGCATGGGGGTGGCCAGAGTGCTAAGAATGAATGCCTCTGAGCCTATGGTCGAGTGGAGGGATGTACACCCACAGTCAGTTAGTTGGCTACCACCTGTAATAGATAAGTAATTGCATATCTTGTGTATTTAAGTGGTATTGTGAATTAAAGTTGGATATGTTTGCTTAAAGTTGCAGGGATGGATATGTTTGCTTAATCATTTATACTGTACCATGTTTGTGTCTGCTTGATTGTGTAAATAGACAAGTAGGAAATTGTATGAATTGGACATGTTTTTATACTCGTAAATGCTTGCGTCCTGTAGTGGGTTAAGCCAAAGCCACGAACTGCAAGTTCGTCCACTGTGGGCATAGTTTCATGTATGCATGTCGACCCTCCTAGTCATTCTGAGTCCCTTGGAGGACAGAGTTTGTTAAGCTCAGGAGAGGTAGTGCAAATATGCACAGGCTCTCTGCGAGGCAAGCAGAGACCGGGAACCACTTAAGTTCTAGACTTGATGAATGAGCGCAAGAGTTGTGCAGAAGACCCTTCTAAGTGTTAAGTTCAGGAGAAAGAGTGCAATGCTCTTAAATCCTTCATAACTGGCGAAGCTCAGAAAGGATAGCAAGATTCAAGTATCAAAAGGGAATATCCTTTTGTTTGGAAGACGAATGGACGAGACCTTTCGGGAGGACCCAAGGATCTATCGGGACCCACCTTTACCTTCAGATTTATGAGTTCGAAGTTCGCGTGATGGGAGAATCGCACGTTGGTGCGACTAAACCTCTGAAACCCGAAGTCACGATGCGATCGGGACCGTAGATCCAAGGATCTATCAGGACCCACCTTGACCGTCGGATCTGTGAGTGCGGAGTTCGCACGACGGGAGAATCGCACGTTGGTGTGATTAAAATTTTGAAACCCGAAGTTGCGATGTGATATGGACCGTTGGATCGAGGAAGTTCATGGACAGTCGATCTGATGCGAGCAAATTAACGCTAAGAGTACGTGGGAATTCAAAATTCCCTAAGGACCAAGCTCATAAGAGACTAGCGCTTTTCAGATGCGTAGAAGAGGTCCAAGAGGTGACCTTGTTTCAAGTTTGTAAGCTCAGGAGGGAAAACGGAAGTCGAGACCCATACATCAGGGCTCACAGGAAGTAAATCGAAGGTGGAGACCTTCGAAACATCTGAAATCTTCCAAGTCAGGGAAGAAAGTGAAAGCTTAGGAGGAGGAGCAACAGTGACCGTTAGATCGAGCACTGTGAAAGATTTGGACCGTTGGGACCCACATCCAAACAATTAGAAGAGTACACAGGAGGAGATCAGATTTGGGCGGTCAGGTTTGAGCGTGAGGACCAACAATCGTTGGATCCCAAGGAAAGTGCACGAGGCCTAACCCTTTGAAAATGCATAGGAGAGTGGACTTGTGAAGTCCTGAAGTTTGATGTCAATCAGAACCATCCATCGTCAAGGTTGATACGTGGCGTAAGATCCACAACTTCAGAGGGTTGTGGACAAGGAGGAGGATGAACAACTGAAGCAAATCTTGGCCATTGATCGCTAGGGGGATACGTGTCAGGAGATCGTATATTTCAGGTAAATGCACTCTGAAATGAAACTAGTGCATAAAAGCTTGAAACTCCCGAAAGCCAAAGAGCCGAAGTAGATCCTGTCCATCGGTCGACAAGAGATACATATTGATAGATCAGAGACTTGGGGGGAAACTACTTCAGAGGTTTCCAAGTGAGGAGTGAGACAAACTCCCAAAGCCCCGAAAGCCGAAGCACCAAAGAGTCGAAGAGCTGAAGAGCCAAAGAGCTGAAGGTCTCTGGACCGTTAGATCCAGAGAGACACGTTGTGATAGATCACAAACTTTAGGTAAATTACATCGGAGTTTCAGTTGAGAATTGAGATTCCTGAACCCCGAAGACCTGAAGTGAATCTAGACCGCCAAATCCAGAGGGACGCGTGGCGACGGATCGTGGAATCCGGAGAAATCTGTTCGAGCGTTTTCAGTTGAGATTTGAGACTTCCAAAGTCCGGAGAGCCGGAGAGCCGAAGTAAATCTCAATCATCTGATCATCCGAAGTAGATCTCAATCGTCAGATTGTCTGAAGTAAATCTGAAGCGTCGGATCGTTCGAGGTGAATCTAGATCGTCTGATCCAGAAGAGACGTGGCATAGATCGGTGGATTCCGAGTAAAGTCCCAAAGTAATTCGTAGCCATCAGATGAAGAGGACGGGTGGCATAAATATGTATATTTCGGGTAAAGACCTGAAGCAATCCTCAACCTTCTGATTCAAGTGGACACACGACATGAATTCGCTTACTTCGAGGGGAAGTGAAGTTTGAGATTTGAGATCTCAGAAGTTCGAAGACCCTAAGGAAATCCTGACCATTGATCGAGCAAAGGGGCCGCAGGACCGTTGATCTAGTTGAAAGGTCAAACCCCCGAGGCAAAGGCAGAGTCACTGATTGAGAAGGACAAGTGTTCGCAAATGGTCGACTCCAAAAGATTGACATACAAAAGAAAGGAAAGTTTGAGACTTCAGAATTCCGAAATAAATCACAGCCGTTGATTTGCAAGAGGTCAAATCTGATCTGTAGCTTTGAAAGAGATAGATCTGAGCCGTCAATTCGAAGGCACCATCAATATCATGAGATCGACGATCCCGTAGCATTGTGGGGATCGAAGATGCACGGACTTTAAAAATTTGAGGGCGGGCCGCAATCCAAACCACGGTTTGAAGAAAGGACACGTGGAGGCTCAAGGAGAATTGCGGGTTGAAAGGTAGTTTGGTTTCAAACCACCTTTGGTCGTGCCCACAATTGTGTGTTTGCTTGAGATTATCGCCCAAGGTCCCTCAAGGAGGGGCTTATCATAAAAGGGGCTAGCACCCAAACTCATAAATTTCCTAAGCGTGAAGGGAAGGTCTCGAGTACCATTAGACCTGCACCCAGAAGTCGAAAAGGTTTGCGTTTAATTACAGAGCGAGACCATCAGGGTCCTAGAGAGTCGTTAACTTCAGAATCGGAGATCCTTGACTAGGAGGTCGGACTGGTTCCCCGACTTCCCAAATTATAAACCATGGATGGAGAATCTATCCTTTAAGAAAAGCGAAATTTTTTATGCCCCATCATGGGTGTGTTACAAACACCATCTACAGGAAACCCAGTAGACAATGCGCAGGGGACAGATTGAAATGAAGGAGACCTTGGAAAAATTAAATTCTAGCCAAGACAAGATTGCACAACTCTTGATGTAGATGACCCATGGGGAGAATGGTCCAAACACCAATGAAAAAAGGGAAGCTAGTGGTTCTCATGCGGGAACTAGACATTATCATGAGCATGATCTTCACTACCATACATAGGGGCAGAGCTTTGGAGGGGGGGACTTCCAAGGGGCCAACACATAGTAAAGTTACCCGTAGACCTTATATGCCTACATTTTTGGATAGCCAGCCACATGCCAACCACTTCAATGAAATAGAAGACAACTTTGAGGAATATGCCAAGCAATATGAATCATTGAGTGTAGGGTTTAGGAGATAGGCTACATTCTATCAATATTGTGGGATCAAGTTCAGGGGTAAACCCAAAAACTATCACAGGAAAAATAATGAGTTGGAGCGCGGGCAGGTAAGATGGAGATCCCCTGCTTTGATGGATCTTCCAAGGTGACTACCCAAGCTTGGGTCTAGATACCTATTTACATCTTAACCCCATGAGGGAGATGGATTCCATCAAGTTTGCCACCATTTACTCAAAGGACAAAGCTCATGACTGGTGGTACCATTGGTTGAATACCTTGAGTCATAACCAAATTACTGCTTACACAGATTTCACTCAGAGAATTATTGACAGGTTTGATCAGGGAGATCCAGAGTTACATTTCAAGGAGCTCACACAACTTAGGCAAACTAGGTCACCAGAGATCTATATAGAGGAGTTTTAGAGGGTAGCTATAATGGTTCCAGATGTGTCTCAAGCGAGATTGATGATGCTCCTTACTGAGGGATTGATGGAACCCCTACGAGGTTGAGTCAAGGCCTTTAATCCTTCCAACTTATAGGAGGCCATATGGAGGACTAGGGACTTGATGGGATTTCCAACAAAAAGTAAATTTTCCCCTAGACCACCCATAAATGAAGGGGGAAGAGATCAAAGGGGGGTTGATGGAGGAGAAGGAATGATGGATGAGGCTACTAGGAGGGAATTGAGGAGGAAGCAATTATGCTTCACATGCAAGGAACCTTGAGAGTCAGGGAACAAATGCATGGGTAAAGGCAAGGCTCGTTATATTGAAGTGATTTATGATGATCAGGAGGAAGAAGGTTTCGACCAGATTCAGAACATGGAAGCAAATCCACCTAGAATGGACTCTACAGAGAATGAATAAGAGGAAGAAGCAGGTTTCAACCTTGTAGCAGACAAGAAGGTTACAATAGCATCCATCAGTGGGGTGCCTAAATTCAACACCTTCAGGATGAGAGGAGTGCTTCAAGGACAAAAGGTTACTGTACTCATTGATGGGGGTGCTTCACACAATTTCAGTGATTCGACCTTATTAAAAAGAAGGCATATACCTACACTTGAGTTTGAAGGATTGCGTGTGGAGGTAGTAGGGGGGCGCATCAAGCCTTGTGACAGGTATATTCCAGGAATGAAACTTACTTTTGATAGGCATGACTCGGCACAAGATTTTTATGTGATGGACCTACCAGATACTAACGTCATATTGGGAGTTCAGTGGCTTAGTACCTTGGGACCTATCACTACCAACTACAAAACCATGGAGATGTCATTTGTTGAAGAAAATGGGAAAAAGGTGATACTTAGGGGGATGACAGGTAATACACCTAGAGTGGTGACAACAAAGCGCATGGAGACCATTTTTAGGAGAGAAGAAATTGTATATGCAACATAATGTAGATTATCAATTTAGGTGGATAAGAATGAGCATCCTCATTACTCTCAAGACATTCAAAAAATCATTGACAGTCACAACAAGGTTTTTGAGCCTATTCCTCCAGGAGCGCCACTAGATAAGGGGTTTGAGCATATTATAGAATTCGAAGAAGGAGAAAAACATGTCATTACTACTCCTTATAGACACCCAAAAAAGTATAAGGACAAAATCGGAAAGGCCATCAAAGAACTCTTGGACATGGGCCACATTAGACGAAGTTCTAGTCCTTTTGCATCTTCAGTGGTATTGGTAAAGAAGAAAGATGGGTCTATGCGCATGTGCATTGACTATAGGGAATTGAACAAAGAGACTATCAAGAACAGGTACCCCATCCCTAGGATATATGAGCTATTGGATGAGCTTCATGGTGATGTCTACTTCACCAAAATAGACCTATGTTCTGGCTATCATTAGATCAAAATAAGGGAGCAAGATGTGCCTAAAACAACCTTCAGATGTCATTATGGTCACCATGAATTTTTGGTTATGCCCTTTGGACTAACTAATGCGCCAACCACCTTCCAATCTTGCATGAATCATGTCTTCAACAAGAAATTAAGGAAGTTCCTCTTAGTCTTCTTTGATGACATGTTGATTTATAGCAAAACCTGGGAGGATCATCTTCAACATGTAGATCAGATCATGGGCATCATGGAGGGGCAATCTTTATATGCTAAAGAGTCTGAATGTGACTTTGGGATGACAAAAGTTCTTTATTTGGGACATATCATTGGAGTGAAAGGAGTACAGGTGCACCAAGAAAAGATATAAGCCATACTTGATTGGCCAACACCCAAGACTCTTATCGAGTTGAAGGGATTCCTTAGCATCTATTGTTACTATAAGAGGTTTGTCAAAGGCTTCTCCCAGCTTTGCGCACCCTTGACAAATTTGACCAGAAAGGCCACATTTAAATGGAATCAAGAGGCACAGATGACTTTTGACAAAATGAAGAAGGTAATGAGCACTTGTCCGATACTTTCTTTACCATATTTTTCACAACCCTTCATATTGGAGTGTGATGTCTTAGGTGAGGGCACTGGAAAAGTATTGATGCGGAATAAGCACCCCATTGCATACGAGAGCTGAAAACTGAGGGGCCCTGAGCTTTTATACACCAAGTATGACAAAGAGATGTTAGCCATCATGCATACATTGGCTAAATTCAGACAATACTTAGTTGGGGCCAGATTTGTTGTGAGGACAGATCACAATAGCCTCAAATACTTTTTGGACCAAAAGGACCTAAATGAAAGACAACAAAAATGGGTTAGTAAGATCCAAGCCTATGACTTTGACATTGAATTTCTCAAAAGGAAAAATAATGTGGTGGCTGATGCTTTATCCATAAGACCTTCAGTTTATGCCATGACAGATATTTCAATTGACTAGAAGGCGCATCTTTTGGTGGAATATTTAGAAACATGTTTGCTTGTGATTTGATGGATGGGCAGGTACATGATGATAAATTCAGGATTGTGGCTGACATCATATACAACAAGGGTCGAATCTTCTTGGTTCCCGAGTCAACATTCAAAACACGAGTATTACAGGCATGTCATGATTCACCATTGGCAGGGCATCAGGGGTTTGTCAAAACATACAGGCAGGTAAGGGAGAGATTCGCATGGAGGGGCATGAAATAGGATGTGATGTGCCATATCAAGGAATGCTCCACTTGTCAAGAGAACAATGATGAACACACTCATCCAACAAGTTTATTGCAACCAATCCCTATTCCAAAGCATAAATGGGAAAGTATATCAATGGATCTCATAACGGGATTGCCCAAGGTCTAGGGCAAGGATTGCATCTTTGTAGTTGTGGATAGATTAATCAGATTTGCCCATTTTTTCACCATTGCCATAGATTACAGTGCTTCACAGTTTGCAGATTTGTTCTTCGGAGAGATCTTCAGGTTGCATGGTTTACTCAAAACCATAGTGAGTGTTAAAGACAGTAGGTTCGTGAGCACCTTTTGCCAGGAGTTATTCAGGTTGGTAGGTACGACCTTGACCCCCAGTACTAGCTATCACCCACAAAATGATGGCCAAACCAAGATAGTCAACAAGTGGGTTGAAGGCTACCTTCAAAATTATGTTTCAGGGGAACATAAGGCATGGGTTAAGTGGCTTCATTTAGGTGAGTATTATTACAACACCACCTACCACATGTCTATTGGTATGTCACCCTTTAGGGCTTTATACAGCTATGACCCACTCACCTTTGCAGATATTGTCTTCGGTGACAGTAGAGCTCCTATGGTATAGGATTGGATTCAACATAGTAAGGATATACTCAGAGAGCTTAAAGACCACCTACAAAGGGATCAAAATCAACAAAAGGTACAAGCAGATAAACATAGAGTGAAGCACACATTTGAGGTTGGTGACCTGGTATACTTAAGGCTCCAACCCTATAGACAAGCATATATTAAGAGGAATGGCGCATAAAAACTCCAACCTCATTTCTTTGGGCCATACAGGGTAAAAAGAAAGGTAGGGTCGTGGCATATGAGCTTGATCTACCCCAAGGAAGCAAGATACACAGTGTCTTTCATGTATCTTGTTTAAAAAGAGCCATAGGGAAACACATCATTCTTATTGACGAGCTACCTCCCTTGGATGAGGAGGGACAGTTGATACTGATACCAGAAGAAGTGTTAGAAGCAAGGGAGAAGAGGCTAAGGAAGANTGTCTTTCATGTATCTTGTTTAAAAAGAGCCATAGGGAAACACATCATTCTTATTGACGAGCTACCTCCCTTGGATGAGGAGGGACAGTTGATACTGATACCAGAAGAAGTGTTAGAAGCAAGGGAGAAGAGGCTAAGGAAGAGGAACATTGGGGAATACTTTATCAAATGGAAGAACTTACCTATAAAAGATGTTACTTGGGAAAATGAACATGTTCTTCAAAAGGCAGGGTCAAAATTACTTATGGGCAAGCAATTTCCAGTAAGGGAGACTGTAATGTCCCCCACCTTTTGATAAAGAGGTTGTGAGAGACTTAGCAGTCTAGTTGTCCCCACTAGACTATAGTCTCATGAGTCAAGGGGACCAAGAAACCCAAAGTATTCACCTAAGCACAGTGTTATAATTTAAAAGTGAATTTGGGGAGAAAAGGTAAAGTAAGTGGAGGAAAAGACCACATGAGGAAAAGAAAAGAGTTAACCTTGGGAGGTGGTCAACTAACCAACAAAGAAATAAAACA